>PQXJ01000087.1:0-100100 GCA_004786225.1 Botryotinia narcissicola | reverse complement strand
GGGGGTGGGCAAGCTCGCAAGGCAAGGTATTAAAGCTTTCTACTTAGAACGGTACTGCTAGATGAGCAATCAAATGAAGTCCTTTCTCCCAAATAATCCTTCCAAATACTTCAACCAAAACCAAAATCCCAAATTCATCCCAAACTATCTTCAAATCCTCAAAAGCATCTCACCGAACCATTAATCTAAATAAAACTTTTGGCCAATGATGCCACCCGCATGAAGACCAATACATACCTTGCAATTGAATTTATGTGTTGTGACAGCGTCTCCGCATTAACCAGAAATTGGCGCTTTGTGATTCACACTTGAACTCGCACTATTTATTCAATCCCATTTTTTTTCGTTTCTTGAAACTTGGTATACACAGATTAACTATATACGAATTAAGCCAAATGCCTATGTAGATACAAATTTTCAAAGGCGCCGTCTCACGTTCTCTTCCTCCTGATCCCATCAATTACCGCCTAGCCCCGGCGTCTATTTACTAACATCAATTTTGATATAGACAACCTCTTTTGTACACTTTGATTGCACATCTTGCTCAAACCGCTTCTCTCCGACTCACTTCAATGATTTCATCATTCCTTAGCACTCATCTGGAACCAAGCATTGACGACCACCGCCGCCAAGAGCGATGCGCACAAAATACTAGGTCCCCAAGCATCATAGTACTTAATGTTTCTCCTCTCCCTAATGCTATTACTTCTATACAAGTACATGCCTACACTGTAGGCCAAACTCATAATGGCGACTACGGAAAAGAAACCTGCAGCAATGAAGGATATAGCAGTAGGCTTCGTTCCAAAGTTGACGAGTGTGGCTGCAATTGTACCGATGTAGATAGAAAATTCAAGCTATAAAAATGTGTTAGAAGTTTGCATGATCATTCAAATAGTATAATTGAGAAAATACATACCCAAGTTAAGAAGGTTCTCTCAGCGGCAAAATACACCTTTGGCTCGACGCGAACGGGTACGTGAATCTTCTTTCCGGGTGGTGCCTTGAATTTCCTGGCCACAATTTTACCACCCCCATTTCGAAGAGCTGAGAATGTAGCGTTGTTACTATCCATTGGATCTCTTGGAGCAGGGGTTATAGAATGGATTTTTCGAGATAGATGATGTCCCGCAGTTTTAGCATAATATTTGATGCCTTCTGTTATAAAGGCTAGACCGCCAACTCTTCTAGCTTCTTCAAATGGTCGATTGTCGACAGAATCTTCGTCATCAGTATCATAGATATAGTCCTCTTCCACCAATGGCATGCTGGCAATTTCTTCTTCGATATCAAGACTATTTCCTGGTGCTCCATGGTTGCGTCGTCGTAGGGTCTCGGACGCAGTGGCAATATTCCCCGCCCCAGATTGATTGAAGTTGTAATCTTCATCATCAGAATCATCGTCGTCGTCATCGTCACTTGTGGAACTTGGATTTGAATGACCTGGTCGTTTGATACCGAACGATTGGGTAACTGGCTTTCGGATGTCTACATCCATTTGTGGCATCCAGAATGGTATAAGGTTTATGCGAGTCGGGAAGAGAGTCGCGGTACCATGAATGAATTTGGAGAATTTGGGAACAGCTTCAACGAGATGACTAGCAATAAGTTCTCGTACCCATTCTGGTGGTTCTTGACCAGCCTGGGTTTGTAACTTCACTTCGAGAACCGCGTATGGAAATCTTTCAACATCTTCTGCAGGCAACTGACTAAATGGATAATCAATACCGATATCCATTCTTCGCCAATTGTCACCAGCGCGTCTTCTTCCGTCAAGATTATCTTCTCTAACCATTGTCAACTCAGTATCTAAAGAGATACGAACTCTTGCGTCGGCTGGCAATTGGAAGGCTGTACGGTTATAGAAGGATCGACAGACAGGTACATAACCCTTCTTGATAACCGAGTATTGAACTTCCCTAGCAAGTCTCTCGTCCTCCTCGATGGCTTTCAATGGCTTCTTGCCCTCCTTGCGAGCCTTCTCAAAAATAGCAGCAGGCAACATTTCTCCCTTCATGTATGCATTGACGTTCTTTTCTTTGATTCCAAATCTTGCCTTCACTGACTTCTCTCCCGTCCAATCTTCACGATGGGTTTTTCTCTCCACAAATATATGTTCATTGTCGACATCGCCATACCATCTAAGACGGATTGCCTCGGCTCCCTCACTCTTCTTAAGTCGACCCTCATATAGATCCCAAGTCTCGGGATTGTCGTAGTAGATCGACGTGATCGCAGAATCTTTCGCTTCGAACTCCTTGCTGGCATTGAAAACAAGAACCGGTAGATGCTATAAAAAGAATAAGCAGAGATTATGGGTATTTGCTAGATTGATATTACCTTCAAGATGATAAGCTTCAGCTCGGTGATGTTATCCGGGTGCACCCAATATTTAGTTGTTTGTCGAATGAAACTGGCTTGACTTCCACCTGCCGAGCTGTCTCCTTGCACTGGATTTCCTCTTGTTCTGACCAAATCATATAATTTGGATAATTTAACGATGTCGGCATCATAGTTGTCTTTGAAGAAGGGTTTCGCCTTGAGTCTTGTCGCAAACACAGGTTTTAGCATCCATTTGGTGGTTTTCTGGCAATCGTTAGTTGGGCGCGATAAGTTTACAATCAATAAACTTACGTCATGTTTCTTGATGATCTTCTGAAATCCAGTGTAATTCAGTTGAACGAATTTGGCCAAATCATGTACATCCGCGATAATGTCACTCAAGTCTTCCTCCAATAGCATGAACTCTTCTTCTGTAGGGGCATCAGAATCTACTGACCCATTGCTACGTTCGGGCCCTCTTGAATCCAATCTTCCCACGACTTCGCTAACCTCTCTATCCGCGTTCGCGATTCTCCGACTAATTTCGATGGCCTTCAATTTTTGTTTGGTATGCACCTTGTCCAACTCTGCCTCCATGAGATCAATGAACTCTCTTTCATTTGCTTCGGTCCATTTTTCTCTTTTCGAATTCGACTGATTTTTCGTCGAGGGGGACTTGAGCTTCTCTTTCAGCTCATCATACGCAATATAGTACCATTGGTACTCTTTGATCACACTTGATCGGAGTTGCTCGCCGAACTTCATGATGATGGTTCCTGGCTGGAAGTTGTAGTGACCTGGAGGGCCGTTGGTTTGTGATAACCAACGTTGAGTATCTGCTTTCAAATCGTGAACAATTAGCATTTATGAGCAGGGGAGATGCCTCATCATCTGCACGGGAACAGATAATGGGATTGATCTGAATGCGAATGGATGTAGTGTAAGGGGCGCATAGAGAAGATATACCTGGTTGAACACAGGAAACTGTGAGTTGCGCTTGATTTGAGGAAAGAACCTGTGAGACAACAGGGTGATAGTATTCGGTGGTGGGTGTCAATTCTTTGCAGATTTGTTGGTATTTTATTACGAAGTAGGTTGTGTTAAGAAAGTTGCATAATTAAAGGTATGAATTGTGAATTTTACAAGAGCTGAGCAGGTGGTTTTGCCCAGGTAGGTAGGTATGAAATGTTTATATTATTATTAGTGAAAGTATAGTAATTAAGTCTACCTAGTAATGATAGAAAGCTTAAGAGCTTCATTGACCAATCATAGAGTAGTAGCGCGGAACGTGTGAGAGTTAGCATTAGTACCCAATTTAGCTTAGCTCTTTGTAGTTTTCCTGACTCTAGTGTCAAAGTAGAAGTAGCTTATTTAATACTTGATCCGGATTCTTATCTCATCTTATCAATTTCATCTTTTCATCCATTACATTACGGAGGATGTTGCCGACGCAGGTAGGTACTAAGTAGGGCGTATTACATGAGATTATTGTCCTAAAATGATTGGTCTAATGTCACATGTGTACTCAAACATGGGATTGTTAATTTACTCCGCTTCTATCATTTGATTTGATTGATTTCGTCTTTGATACTTCATCCTCGATACTCAGATTTCTTACTTCTTCACTACTAGTTCACTAGCTGGAGTTCTTCACGGTTACAGACCTTGAGATCTGTCTGTCTACTTCATCGATAGCTGTAGAGTATCCATCTGTTTGAACTCAAGTGTTTCAGCTTGATTTGACTCTACGAACCCGATATCAAATCATTACCAAATCGAATCACATTCTATTCACTGCATCAATGGCCGCAATTACTACTGCGCCAAACACGCCGTTACTAATCTATGGTTCCGTCATTCAGTCAGCTAGTGTGGCCGAACTTGAATATGTCGAGCGAGGCCTTCTGATTATTCAATCCGGCAAGGTTCTTCACTATCAGAAGAACGTCAAGAAGGATGATATTCCTAGCATACTTGAGAATCTTGACCTCAAAGCCCTTCTCCCCAGTGTTCGTCATCTGAAAACTGGCCAGTTCGTTATTCCTGGCTTCGTCGATACTCATAATCACGCACCTCAATGGGCCCAGCGTGGCTTAGGACGTGGTCTGGAGATTCTGGATTGGTTGGATCAAGTAACCTTTCCAAATGAAGCAAAGTTCGAAGATTCAGAACATGCTCGACGTGTTTACAATTCGTGCGTTGACGGATTCATTAAGCAAGGCATCACCACTGTATCATACTATGGGTCTTTGCATGGTGAAGCGACAAAGATATTAGCAAATATTTGTTTCGAAAAGGGACAGCGTGCTTTCGTAGGCAAATGCAATATGAACCGCAATTCACCTCCTTATTACACCGACGCATCCGCAGAATCCTCTCTTGAAGTTACAAGGGACTTTATTTCCTACGTTCGACACATTGATCCCAATTTTGATTTGGTCAGCCCTGTTCTTACTCCTCGATTTGCAATTTCTTGTACCGATGAACTTCTTGCGGGCATTGGACAGATAGCGAAAGCCAATCCTACAATACCCATTCAAACTCATTTTTGCGAGGCAGAGTCCGAAAAATCTACTACGTTATCTCTGTTTCCATCATTTACAAACGAAGCGGATCTGTATGAAAGTTTCAACCTCCTCTCTAAGCGTTCCATTCTGGCACACTGTACCATAATGACAGACTACGAGATAGAGCGTATTGCTGCACTTGATTGTGGGGTAGCACATTGTCCAATTTCTAACACCACGGTTGGCGGTGGATTCATGGCCGCACCAATTCGCGAATACCTTCGTCGTGGTATCAAGGTTGGTCTGGGAACTGACAGTGGTGGTGGATTCTCTTCCTCAATCTTGGATGCTATGCGACAAGCTTTCATAGTATCCAATGCGAAAGATTTCCTCACTAAAGGTGCTGATCCAAGATTGTCACTGGCTGAATGTTTCTATCTTGCTACGCTTGGTGGTGCTCGAGTTTGTTGTCTGGATCAGGAGATTGGCGACTTTTCCAATGGGAAGGAGTTCGATGCTTTGATTGTTGACACAGAAAAGGATGGAGCAATGACTATGATTGATGACAAAGACACACTTCCAGTTCTTTTTGAGAAATTTTTGATGAGTGGAGACGATCGAAATATTGTCGAAGTTTATGTTAAAGGAAGACAGATTAAATTCTGATCGAATTTCCATGCCATTCTTAGGGATAGTTTTTCTCTGAGGGACATTATAGTATTGTCAGAGTAATGCGATACATGCCCAATATTGCTGGTCTACTAGGTACACTCTTTGAATTATTGCTTCCATTATGCATTCCACAAATCATGATTTTGGCTGACAAAGCACCTACACAGCCGCTTGACATATGTACCCCACGTGTCGCAGGCACCAATGCTACAATGACTTTGCCATTGTGTTCTCTCCACACTCTTTAGTCTTCACGTTTTCTTGATACCCGCGTGCTTTCTCACACTCCCCACTAGATATATCTTCAGTATGATCTCTGATCTTTCTCCGATCCAGCCATCCAATGCTCCCATAACTGCATCCGAATTTTCGCCGCTCAGAATCTTATGCCTGGGTGACTCTCTCACAGAAGGTTATTCGCACTTCGGTACAAAGTTCACCCCGTATAGCAAATGGATGAAAGAAGTTTTGGTGGCAAAATGGCCTGAAAGAGCAATTGAGGTTATCACAGATGGAGTCAGCGGAGATCTAGTTACTCCACCCGGAGGGTTCAAAAGAAGAATGGAGAGGCATTGTAGGTTTTTATTTTTGTTTGTGAGCTAGGAGGATTGTGTGAAGACATCTTGAAAGATTGAAGGAAGGATAAGGGATCAGATCATTGGGTGATGAATTTGAGGCTAAGCTTCGTAGTTTGGACTGAGTACGGTCATTCATTGATTCCATGGACTCTTCTATTCGCATCACGAGACGTTTCAAGTCCTAGGGTCCGTCTTAACGAGCTCCATACTTTTATCTGACCCAAATTCTCATTTCTAAATCTACATTCATCAATCAAAATCACTAACAATCTTCCTCAAAGTCCCATCTAACCCTCCAATAACTCACACAATTCTTCTCGGCGGTACCAACGATCTAGCTTACAATAGACCCGTCCAAACTCTCTACGCCGTTTTTGAAACACTCATATTTACACCCCTGAGCAACTCTTCAAAAGTTTTGATTATAACAATTCCAGAATGTCATGTGAGAGCTAAGGTTTTAGACGAGAGGAGAGAAGAGTTAAATGATATGTTGGTTTATACTTTGGGGAGAAAGGATAACGTGTATGCTTTCCTCTCCTGTATCAACCTTAGTTCTCTCCCCTATCTTTTCTCAATACTGCATTCTTCTACATTCAAATGAACGCTAGAACAGTTGGCAAGATACGATAAAGATGAATATAACACACTATATGCTAATCACCCCCAAATAAACAGTAGTACATTTGATCTCCGCGGCGCAATGCCCTACCACAACATGGAATTGGAAAAACGAGAACGTCTCTGGGACGACGGGTTGCATTTCACAGAGGAAGGATATAAAGAGATAGGAATTATGGTAGGAAAGAAAATGATTCCGGTTATTGAGGAGGTGAAACCTGAGAAGGAGATTTCATTGTCTGGGAGAGGGACTATGGGTATTGAGTAGCGGAGAAATTATATTAGCATCGAGAAGGTAATCATGGAAGTTGGAGTCTAGGAATCGTGAAATGGTTGATGTCTGAGGTAGATAAATGGAAATGTGAATTGGTTGTAACTTGGCTGCGACCAGGTGATAATTAGGCTCTTTACAAATAACGAACATGAGAAGATAGTATTCAACCAATCAGTAAATACAGGTTTTTCGCTCTTTGACCTTATCAGAATTGAAGAGTAATGTATGTCGAAATTCAAAAATCACATAGGTGAGACAGCTAAGAAAAATTCGGAGACATATCAAGATGGCAGGATTACGAGCGGCCAGGTATCTATAACCTTCACAATGTTCATGGAGAGGGGAATATAATTCAAATGAAGTATGGGAGATGACTAAGTTTCGATTGATTTACTTGAGTGTATTCAATCTTGTGATATAAAGACTAAATACCTAGGAAGGGAAGTAAGAAACCAAAACGAAGCTAAAAAGTCGTTTAATTGGCTAGTCTCTCAGCCACACTCAGCCGCTTTGATCAAAAACCACTTTACGCGTAAAAGGGAACGCGAACGCGACATGAGGTACCTAGTGGTTGCGGCTGTTTGTATTCTATCCACTTTTCTTTTTTACTCCGTTGTTTACACTTCCTGACCAGGTCAAAGTCAGATCCACCACAACAACCAAATTCTTTTGGCATTGGACTTGCATAGCGTCATTAATTAGAACTCAAAATGTCGTCCCCTGCCGGTCGTCGGCAGCGCAATTCTCAATCTGCGACTCCTAGACGTACATCGGCGAGAAATTCACAAGCTGTACCAAGTAGTCCACCAGATCCCGCTGCTGCTCAACTTCAAAATGAAGCAGCCTCGTCACAAGGCGTTACAGGTACTCCTCGGCGGGGTATTATTCCATCGTCGTCGCCTATGAATTATCGATCTTCTCCAGCAGATGCTGCACGATTCAATAGAGAAATCAGCTCACCCCTGAGACAAATGACAAACACCCAGACAACAGAAGATGGCGATCGTACTCCAAGAGCAGGTGCTAGCGCCCTCATCGGTGGTAGGTACCCTGTTTACAAATTAATTGATACCAGCTAACAACAATAGACTCTTCACCCATCAGATACGAAGCAAGTTCTAGTCCTGGTAGAGCATATGCCAATGATCCTCAAACCAATATTCCAAGCGATAGCAGTGGCCTTTTCGTTCGCTCTTCTCGTTCCCAAGGACCTGGGTCTGCGGTTAATAATTCGCGAAGAGGAGATATTACTTCTGACAACCTTAACACCCCCCGTGCGAGGAGACGTATTTTCATGGATGAAAGTGGTCGAATTGTAAGAGATGTTCCACCTGAAGATGCGGAAGCTCCATCGTTCTCGAACCTCGATCCAACAACTTCAGATGCGCAAGCAATGGGAGGAAACTCTACACTTTGTATCTGGGGTACGAATGTCTCTATAAACGATACGTTGTCCACATTCAAGGACTTCCTTCGAAACTATACCAAAAAATACAGAATGTGGGGTGAAGGAATGTCAGAGGAAGACACCCAAGCTGATCCGGAATCAAACTCAAAGGAATACTTGGAGATGATGCAAAGCATGTTAACTCTTGGTATCACAAGTCTCAATTTAGATTTTCACAATCTCAAGGCTTACCCTCCAACCAAGAAACTTTGGCAACAAGCACAGGATTACCCTCAAGATATTGTCACTCTTATGGATCAAGGTATCAAAGATGTGATGTATGAGATCGCGGAAAATCAAATGGCAGTTCAAAGGCAATCACAAAGCTCCGCTGGACAGGCATCCGGAAGAGGCAGGATTCAAAGTTCAGAACCCCCTGTCCCGAGTTCAGAGAGAAGCGAGCCAGAAGCTGCAACACCACGAGCGCAAGATTCTAATGAAGTGGACTTATGTGCGGAGGTACAAAAAAGATCATACAGAGTTCGACCATTTGGATTGGACAAGACTATTAATATGAGAGAACTCGATCCATCCGACGTCGATAAGATTATTGCTATCAAGGGTCTCGTTATTCGAACCACGCCAATCATTCCAGATATGAAAGATGCATTTTTCAAATGTTCTGTTTGCAATCATACTGTCAAGGTTGATATTGACCGTGGTAAGATTGCCGAGCCTACAGAATGTCCCCGTCCGGTTTGTAAATCTCCAAATTCCATGCAGATTGTACACAACAGGTCTGGATTCATGGATAAGCAAGTGATCAAACTTCAAGAAACTCCAGATTCCGTTCCTGCTGGTCAAACACCCCATTCCGTCTCAATGTGTGCATATGATGAGTTGGTGGATCTTTGCAAAGCTGGTGATAGAGTTGAGATTACTGGTATCTTCAAGGCTAGTCCAGTTCGTGTCAATCCTCGCCAACGAACTCTTAAAAGTATTTATAAAACATACATCGATGTTTTACATATTCAAAAGGTTGACAAGAAGAGAATGGGAATTGATGCTTCGACCGTTGAGCAAGAAATATCCGATCAATTAACAGGCAACATTGAAGAAACTAGAAAGGTTTCCGAGGAGGAGGAAGAAAAGATCAGAGAAACAGCTGCAAGACCTGATATTTACGAACTTCTATCTCGATCCCTTGCACCTAGTATCTTTGAGATGGACGATGTCAAGAAGGGTATCTTGCTTCAATTATTTGGTGGAACTAACAAGTCTTTTGAAAAAGGAGGAAGTCCAAAATACAGAGGAGATATCAATATTCTTTTGTGTGGTGATCCTTCAACTGCGAAATCTCAGATTCTTCAATACGTACATAAGATTGCTCCCCGTGGTGTATATACTAGTGGCAAAGGATCTTCGGCAGTCGGTTTAACAGCATATGTCACTCGAGACCCAGAAACGCGCCAACTCGTTCTTGAATCCGGTGCTCTTGTTTTGTCAGATGGTGGTGTTTGCTGTATCGACGAATTCGACAAAATGTCCGATGCTACACGATCAGTCTTACACGAAGTTATGGAACAGCAAACTGTCTCTATTGCTAAGGCAGGAATCATCACCACTTTGAATGCCAGAACAAGTATTCTCGCTTCTGCAAATCCAATTGGAAGTAAATACAATCCAAACTTACCGGTACCTCAAAACATTGATCTACCACCTACTTTACTTTCCAGATTTGATCTTGTCTACTTGGTCTTGGATCGTATTGACGAGACTGCTGATCGTAGATTGGCTCGTCATCTTCTCAGCATGTACCTAGATGACAAGCCACAGAGTGCTTCAGGAGGAATGGAAATTTTGGTAAGCACATCTTCCTCAACTATGCACAAGTATAAAGCTAACAAATTCAGCCCATCGAGTTCCTCACTTCCTATATTTCATACGCTCGTGCAAAGTGTCAGCCACGCATCAGTCAAGAAGCATCTACGGAACTTGTTTCTGCCTACGTTGAAATGCGTAAACTGGGTGAAGATATTCGTGCCGCTGAACGTCGTATTACAGCCACTACTCGTCAACTCGAATCCATGATTCGTCTCTCAGAAGCTCACGCCAAAATGCGTCTTTCTGAAATCGTCACCAAAGAAGATGTTCAAGAAGCAGTTCGATTAATCAAGAGTGCGCTAAAACAAGCCGCTACAGATGCAAGGACTGGATTGATTGATATGAGTCTTTTGACAGAAGGAACTTCTGCAAGTGAGAGGAGAAGAAAGGGAGACTTGAAAAATGCAGTGTTGGGAGTAGTGGATGAAATGACGGGACCAGGTGGAAATGCTAGATGGACAGAGGTTGTCAGGAAACTTGGAGAACAAAGTAGTTTACAAGTTGATGCGGCGGAGTTTGGAGAGGCGGTTAGGGGCTTGGAATTAGAAGGAAAGGTTATGATTCTTGGTGAAGGGCCGAGAAGAAGTATCAGGAGGGTTACGGGTCAATCTTAGACTAGGAATGGATGGGTGGTGTGGGTAGATTCATTGATGAAAATGATGTGTATGGCGTTGGGACTTTGTCTGTTTGACTAGCTACGTATGATCTGCTATGACATGATATGATAGTTGAGTAAAGAAAAGGTAGATGTTCATTGATTCACGAGTAGAAGGATATGCAAAAGGTTGGTAGGTAGTTAGCACGAGATGAATAATATATGATTCCCTGGGTAGAGAAAGTATTTCTGATTCTGTGGCTTTTTGTCTCTTTATGTATCTGTTAAAATGTGTCTAGGTAGGTATACAACTTATCTATCACTTGCGCATCTGGGAATCAGCGTCGTCAGGAATACCTGGATAGACAAGCAGACCTGGGAGTCTTCATCGAGTAGTAGATAGGTAGGTAGGTACTAGATAGTTAGTTATTGGTTATGTATACCTACCTACCTATCTATGTAGACTCTCAATGTTGGAACACATGACTGAGAACGAATCACATTCTAACCCCACTTTCACACGAAATGCATATGTAGAATAGAACGTGTATATAGCTTAACAATATCCCCTTCATACAAAAAGAGTAGACAATAATACAATTCAATTCTAACCCTATATGCTTTATGTGTATACATACCCCTTACTAAGTCAACCCAACACTCAATCTTATAATAAATTTCTGTTTCTAATGTATTTGGATATTATCCATTAGAAGAGAAGGAGAGAGATGGGGGTAGAGGGTAGAGGGTAGAGGGTGGAGAGTAAATGGCATACAGCGATACCTCTTACTTGAAGTTACTATCTTGGATTTTAGAAGATGAGATTTATATATGTGAATGTAGATAGGTGGATGGATGGATGGATAGGTGGATAGGTGGTTGGGTAGATAGGAAGGTATTTGGTAGATAGGTAGGTATTAGAAGATATTAGATACATATTAAATAAGTATTGAATATTAGGTATTAGATAGGTAGATAGGTAGAGGAATAGATATTAGATAGACAAATAGATGAATAGATAAATAGATACACAAAATTCCATACATCTCAATTCACTAAACGGAATAATTGTTAAGGTACAGGTAAAGACTTATATTGTACCATAAGGGTAGAAGAGCTATGGAGGAGTAAGGCCCTACTTATAAGAAATAGGGCAAGCTAGTAGTCTATACCTGAGGCACGAAGGCAACTACAGATCATGTAGTTGGCGCCGTGACAATGATTTAACTCTGTCCACCCATCTTTTGATTTATAATATAAACATAGATAAATAATTTCAATTCAATAACCACTATATTAAACTCTAGATGAATACGAAAGAGACTGGCTCTTTCATTAGTATTTATATAAGGTTTATCATCTTATATATATATATAGTTAGCTCTTTAGACAGAATACAATATAGATATTTAGGTTTAGAACCTGAATACGTGGGTGCTATGTTTTCTGTATTCTTCTTAAATCTGGTGAATTAATATTTGTAGCTGGGTAGGTATTAGGGTATTGTATTGCTATATCAGTTATATCTTTTATAGTGAGATTATATGATGTAATATGAGATAGGATGGGATGGGATGAGACGGGATGGGATGAGACGGGATGGGATGAGACGGGATGGGATGAGATAGAACGAGATATAATGAACTAAGATAATATACAATAAAGTAAAATAAAACAAATTCCCAATCCAAAAGCTCATCTACAGATAAACCACCTTTAACTCTAATATATTCCAACACCTAAACTATAAATAACTAGAAAATAACATTCAGCAAATCAAAATCTACCACTCAGATAATCCCAATCTCTAAATCTCTATTCCTTCAAAAATCCAAAAACTATTCTATATTATTCTATTCCTCTTTAATCTCACATTTTCTTTAATTTCCTTTTTATAAATTCCGTTATTAATACAAACAATTCGATTAACTTTCCTATTAATAAATAAATAAATCTAAGAATTTAAATATGTAGGTGTATAGGTATATATTTATAATAAATTGACTTTTCGCGATGTTAGTCGATGATTTGATGTTTTTGTATACCTACTCATCTACTAAATATTATACGAGCTTGCCGTTTCGGGGTTGTTGTGATTGTGATTGTGGATGTGTTGTTTGTATCTAGATGAGGTATGGTTATTTTTCCTTCTGATAGGGTGTTGATCTTGATCTGTTGTAGGTTGGAATCTGGAAGTTCGGGGTCGGATGCTTGAAGTTGGGAGGTATGCGAGTGTGAGGCGGTGGTTGGCTTGTTTTTGTGTCTTGAATCTGAAGGCGAGACTGTCTTTTTAATCTGCTTCGTATCTATATAGCCATCCGAGGAGCCTGGGATGCTATGTGTGCGTGTGTATGAGGTAGATGGGTTTTGTGAGTTCGCAAGCATAAATACTCATACGGAGTGACTCTCACCTCATACATAGCGAAATACAACATTCTTCTGCTGTGTCACAAATTCATCTCACAAAACCACTCAAAGAAAAACATCCTCTTCTCTCACCCCAACACCAAATCCAGCACTTCTCTCTCTCTCTCCCTTTCCCATACCTCTTTCGCCACACACCCACTACCCCTTCGATACGCAATACCGTTTTCCCAGTGCACCCATAATACATGATAACAATCTTGACGCGTCGTGTGATCAGGAACCCAATCTTTGACTTGTTTTTCCTCCTCGCCACTCTTCGTGTTGACGCCAAACCATCCTTGAGAAATAGCAACAAGTTCAACGAGAGCCCCAGTCATTGCGTTTTGCGTAAAATGAGTTCTATCACTTTCACACATAAGCGTTAAAAACCCCACAGCTTCCCCATTCGAACCTTGAAGCTTGACGTTTTTGAAATTTTCATTATCTTTAAATTCAGACGAAGACGAAGATTGTTTTTCTGCTATTGTAGAAATATCTGGAACGCCATGTATGAATGCTCTCGAGGTTTGACAGTAGAGAAATTGCGTCTGCAGCTGTACAGGGTGTTGTTTTTTCGAGTCTAGAGCCGGAACCGGATATTTATACCATCGATCAGGAGAGTTTGAATGCCAATAAACATATTCTTGGCCGTCACCCGAATACGCAAATGTGTTCAGATGCGCAGGATTGCCAAAGTCCCAGCCAAATCGAGTGCGCATCTATCCTTCAAGAGGCACTTGCGTGATGTCTTCGGCTAAAATCTTATAAGTGTGCCAAGTCGAAGCAATCTGTCGTCTATTGTTGATTTGGGATGGTTCATTGTGTACCATGTGGTAACAGGTTTGTGAAAACCTTTTACATATTCAGCTCTCTTCCACGAAGTAGCTTCAAACTCGCAATCGTCTGTAAGCCTAGCGCCTACTTGCCATCCAAGGAATGACCAGCTTGGGAGCTGTGATATTCCCTTCCTGATCGAGTACCGTCTCTCTCCAAAACCAATCAGGTTCCACATCAACCCAATCTCAAAGAAGAGTTCAGGGATACCGTACAGTAAACCGCCTTCAAATGTCTGGCTGAGTCCCCATTGAATGCCAGAAAACGCTGCTGAAGCATCACCAGGAAATGTGAGATTTTTCTGATTGAACTCCGGTAATAGAGAGTTCATGTTTTTCATAACTGGAAAAGTGGTATCTACAAATAATTCCCGAGGTAAAAGTGGATCGATTTTTCGCGCCTTGTATGGTTTTATATCGAGGATCAATTCCTCACTCCAAGTAGATGCGCTGCATTCCCAATAAACGGTTCCATTTTCAAAGATAAGACGCCGTTTGGCACAAAGGTATTCTTGGTGAGTCCAAGCACGTGTGTGATATACATAATTAGTCTTTCCAATTCTGTTTCTGTGGTCGATCAACTTTATTGGTGGTGTCATAGAAATTACGTTTTGTTTGAAGTCTTGTTGGGGAGTAATTCCTTTGAATCCTCGAAGCCCATGGTTGGCGTCAATGCCATCGGCAGCTACGATTGTAATACCTGAATGGAGTAAGCTAAATCCGAACCACCGAGGTGCAATCTCCCGATTAAGAGAATCAAACTCACGAGAAGTGGTGTATACTCTAGCCATAGAGTTCAACTCGGTTTGCAAAGTCTCTGCATCATCTTGAACAATACATAACGTATCAACCCATAAGTACCACTCTCCAATTAGCCTAACAACATCAATAGCATTTTTGATCGTCATGGGTAACTCACCTGCCACAGATCCATTTGATAGAACTCCTGACTCTTGTAGCAGATTGATATTACTTTTCTCGCTGTAAAAAAGAACAGTGTCCCCCCGAACATAGCTCAATGTAACAAATCTCGAATGCTCACGAGCAGGCACAAGACATCCAGCCACAGTATCAATCAACCACGTCGGTTGAATTGCGTCCATACGCGTGAGCTTCTCAGGATACTCACATGCAGTTCCATGATGTTTATCACACAAATCTTTCCAATTCAGAATAATCCCCTCATCAATCCAGAAAGGATCAAGAATACGTGCAAGTCTCGAATGTGGATATTCACCATTCTTCTCACGAACGAATCAAAGCGCCGTCCTACTGAACCTGTCCCCTTCCGACTCGGTCTCAGAACTATAGATGATGCACTTTTAGACATGCTAATTTTCAACCTGGAGAAGTTTTGAATCGCAGGGCCATCTGGGTCGAGTTTTGTGATCCATATTCGGTGTGGACATTCCGTGTCGATTAGTGAGGGAACAGTTCCTAATATGACAATTTGTTGTCTAATACCTGTGTCGGAGAACTCAATAATTCGTTCACATGTTGCGCATTTCGTCAGTGTTTCGCTCATGATGAGTGGGTAGTGAGCGTTCTCGATTTGCTTGAGCCGTCATCTAAAGTGGGATGTAGTCTCTGAATTGTGTGTATAAACTGCATGTGATATGGAAAGCAAGTTAAGTAGTCGAAGGCTACTGATCAGAGATTGCAGATTTCTCACCAAGCGCAACGGCACCACAAGATGTATATTAGAGCCAGTAAAACTTGATATCGAAAAGATACCTTGAGGTGACGTGTGATGTTGGTATCATGTGACACAGATGGACCAATCACTTTGGGGAATATGTTTTCTTCATAATCGTACAATTACATCTCATCTCATTTCATCTAATCCCTTCACTTTACTTTACTTTACTTTACTTTACTCCACTCCACCCCACTCCATTTCTCTACATCTTACCCCTTCAACTCTCACCTCATCACACCTCACTCCTTAAACTCTTCAACCCTCACCTCTCCTCCAAATATCTCTATCTCATCCATCCACTCTCCTCCACTCCTCTACATCTCACCTCCTCATCTCACCCCTTACTTAAAACTCGCCCCCTCCACAAATCATCACAACTAGGGACGTAGAATTCACAAATACCAAGATATCTAGATAGATAGATAACCAATCACCACTTCAAAATCTCTTAATTATCCAATTCTACAATTTACTCTACATTTCCCTCATCCCTCATCTCTCATGCCTCCCCCTTCCTTCTCCTTCTCCCCTTTCACTCCTTCTCTCTGCCAACACCCCTTTCCCACACCCCAATCTATTACCACATCCACACACCGGCCCCCATAAACACAACATACCCCAGCACACCCTAGTACCTCCACAAATTCCCTCTCCAAAAAGTCCATCTTTTTATCCTCCCACTTTCCCATTTTTCCATTCCAAACGCCATTAAGCAAAAAGACCACACCTCGCCACACCACACCAAGCCCATCGAACAAATTAACTACATCGAAAATCTTCCACTATACTTACTACTAGGTATTTCAAAATAAGTATAAATGTACTGTAGACCGATAAATCTCCTTCATACATGCATACATACATGAATATAATATGCATCCATCCATTCGTCCATTAAATACAACCTCTATGTCGTAGCCTAGTGCAAGAATTGCAAATAGCATTCCATCATCCGCCTGTCTAGAACAACAAATCTTTCTTTCGACTTCATTATCCCCATAATCAAATCCTCACTCGTTATCCAGCAGTGGTCAAGACATAACTTGTAATAGCACTCATCCTCTCACTTGTCAACTTCAATCCAATCCTCAATAATTCCTGAGCAACTTCCTTATCCTTTTCTTGCAGATCCTCCCAATCCTTTTTATCCATCAACCATGCCACACAATCTCTCTCCGCTACAACTGTCGCCGTACGATCAGTTTCCGAGAAGAATGGTAGTTCTCCACATGTCGTTCCAGCAACTATACTTTCAAAGTAGCGACCCTGAGGTAATTCGTAATCAGCACGAAGAATACCTTCTTCAAGGAGATAGAAACCCTTTGCAGGTTCGCCACGACGGTAAAGTGTTGTGCCTGCGGGATACTCTTTACGGGTAAAGAACGGAATGACACGGAACCAGAAATCTTCATTCTTATTGGTGAGACCTTGGAAAGTTTGAAGGATTAAGCGAAGGGGTTCTTTGAAATTAGAATATTTAATGTCAGGTACTGTAGTTTCTTCCAGAGCATTAGTAGCCATTCGGAAAAGTTGACTACGTCTTGGAGAACTGAATTGAGTATCGAAAGAATGTGAGAATGATTTGCCGCGACTTCGACTTGAGGGCACTTCTAGATGATCGGTTGCGCCATTGCGATTGGCGCGAGCTTGTTGACTGGCATAAAGTGTTTTCAATAATTCGTTTTCGCAACTCTCTAATGCAGAATTAAGATCTTGAAATAAGGTCACTTCGTTACCATCATCAATAGCTAGGCCTTGACCAAGACCGACGGATCTAAGATGACTTCCTATAGGACCTTCTGGATCCACACCGCTAAGAGATAAAGTGACACCCTTCTTGCTGAAGATTCGATTCAATCGTAAAAAGGCCTCGGCAGCAGAATAATCAATTCCTGTAACATGGTAGAGATCAAATATCAGGAAACGGATTGGTCTTTCGGTGAATGCTTCATCCTCGACCAAAGCACGAATACGTTCCTCGACACTGACGATGGTACCAAAGAAAAGATATCCAGCCAACTTGGTGACATGAATTTGCTGGCCCACGTCTCGAAGGTAGCGAGACTGAGTAGCGTTCCTACGAACAGTGGATCCAGCTATCTCACCTGAGTAAGATGCTCTCACTGCGGGGATTCTAGATGTCTGGACTACCAAGGATACAAACGCAAGACCAATACCCAGGAAGATTCCAGCAACGAAATCATAAATACCCATGGTAATGACTATTATGCATACCTAAAAGGAGTTAGCTTTCATCTGAAGGTGGCAAACTCAAATGTAATGAGAAACCGGAGCATGTTTAAACTTACTGTCAAATACTCAAGGGGCTTCAACTTCTTCCTTGGTACCCACACAGCCTCAACCAAAAGTTCGAAACCAAGCACAAAGATGAGAGCCCCAACCATCATAACCGGGATGTACCCGATTAAGATTAGTCCATACATCAAAATTCCAAATGTGGCAGCAGCAAGTAGAATTCCAGCTAAACGATTACCACCTGATCTCATAAATAGGATGGAGTTGGTATAGACCAAATAATTCTGAACACTTCCTGCAAATCCAGATAGCATATTGGAGATGCCATGTGCAATTAGTTCTCGATCTAAATTGAGATGGTCCTCACCAACGTTGATGGCCAATGCTGGAACATTGATAGGAACATGCAAAAGTCCAAAAAATGTCAAAGCAAACATAGCAGGGACCGTTTCGAGAATAGCATCCCAACGAACGAGGTGGAATTTGTACAAGGTCCAGAAATACCACCATGGTTCATCAGCTTCAGGACCTTCAAAAATCCAGCCATTTCGACGTAAATTGGGTACTTCTAGTTCATCCAATGAGAGGACAAAAAAGTAGAATATTGCTGGAATAGTCATGATAACAGCGGACAAATAAAATTTCGAGGTAATTTTAGTTTGCGACCAGACAATGAAAAGAGCAATGGAGAAAGGAATGACCCATAGGGCAATTGTATCTGGCTCGAACATCTTGTGTAGAGTGTTCATGTCATAATTCAAATTTCCATCAAGGCGTGCTGTAACCTCAAATCCAGTAGCAATTAGGAACCAGCCAACGCCACCAATGCATCCAATCAGTATATGTCTGGGAATAAATCCAACGATGTAACCAAAGCCACAAGTTCCCATTAGGAAGAATACAATACCTGTTAAAATGGAACTAATCGCATATGACGTGATAGTTGTCGCGATGACGGCTTCAGGATTATCTTCGCCAACCACTTCCATTATCGTAAACGCCATTTTATGAAAAAATGGCACAACTTCTATCATTTCACTACCAATACCTCCTTTGAATGTACTCATACCGCATGAGAACACCAATTGCGAAATTATTGTACTCACGTAGAATATAGAGATGCCAGCAGCACCTAGTTTTTCGAAAATTGGTTGTCCTAGAGGAAACAAGATCTAGAGCAAAGAAATATTAGCATTGATTCTTATGATCTCAATAAAGGCATTCAGAAGTCACTGAGGAATAATTTGCGATGAAGTGTTGAAAAGGTAGAATGAGAGGTGAGAGTAACAGTGGAAGCGAACTCCAAAATTGGAACCCACGTCACCATGTCTCGGAATTGTGACAAGCTGCAATAAGTAGTGAAAAAAACATACCATCCCATATGATAATGCATCCAGAATATTAAGCAACATTCCCAAAAGTACTGATGGAAGAGATTGAGCGGGTGCAATAACACAGTTCTGCCATATCGCCATTCTATCCCAGCGCTTGGGGTTGAGTGCAGTTTCGACAACGACCGTGCCTCGTTCCCTGGTTGATTTCAGGATATTCCGTAGCTTTGGCCAAGATGGACTTCTGGACGTCTTTAAACCTTCGAGATCATGGTCCCCTCTTATCCAATCGGGGTGAGAATGTGAAGATGAGACTTTGGACAACAAGGGTGTGCGTTCCGACGAGTCCATCTTGACGCCTTGCGATGTAATTATAAGGCGGCCGTCTCTCGAATTGGAATCGCCTTGTTCATTCTCGATGGCCCCATAGCCCAAGGTTCCATTTTCATTCGGCAGTGATGTACTAGGAGGAGAAGTTCTTAGCATGTTCGTTATGGCAGATGCGCTATGTGGAAGGCTGCTTGTGGAGCCCTCTTCTGGGGTAACTGGCTCAGACACTTCTTCTATCGTTTCGTGACGTGATTGTTCGATATCTCGATTTGATCTTGACTCGTCTTCGCCTCCATTGAAGTATGAATCGAGGTGCATCTGATGGTTTGTGCGTGTTCGGGTCGGGGAGGGAGGAGCTGGGGCTGGTGTGTCGGACAGGGCATATGACGCAAGTTCGGCCGTATCTTCTCTAACGCTGCGGGCATACTGTGCGCTGTCTACAAGGACTATGACGATATCAGATCATATTCACTTCCGATGAGCCATTGGAATCTATCAGGTAGTACTTACCTGGATCTCCACGATAGGAGAGATGAACGAAAGAACGTGTAGGCTGGTATTGGTGTGAAGCGCCGGAAGTATTAGTGTGTGAATTCTGCTGTGCAGATTGGCCTCGAAAGGAACCGTGATTCAAATCGGATGGCAGATTAGAGAGACCATCTTGCGAAGCCGAAGCATGAGGGATCAGACGGGGACTTGAGTATGATGAGACGGAATCTCCACGACGCCGGGATGGCGCAGCGGCCGGTGAGGGGAATGACATTATTTCCAACTCCAATGGCTATGTACAAGCTAAAGAGTAAAGGTAGGTATGGATGGTATGTGTATATGTCTGTGTATGTGTGAATTGTATGGTAAGCTATATTCCAAATTCCGTATCTGCCTCACGCTCGCAGAGCGCCAAAGCCAGGACTACGGGGAAGAATAATATAATGATGTAAATGGAATTTGACGAATGAAAATGAATTATGAAAAAGATTGGAAAGTCTAGATAAGATGTTTGCTACTAAAATTATAGTTTCCCCTTAGTTCACTTGTAGTTTGATGGGTGGAAAATCTGGGAATTCCCTTGTATGAGAATGATTGGGCTTGAGGTGGAGTGGAGATATCAAATTGAATGAACAAACGAAACTTTATTGTGAGTTTGTGAGGATGTTACGTTTAGAATAGAAATAGAATATAATAATAGTTTAAAGATCTAAGATCTAGTAAAGAATGAAGGTTTTCCCAAGAACACATTGAGAGAATGAGAAGAGAGTATCCAAGAAATGTATGTAGTAGGTAGGTATGTAATGTGTATGTAATGTTTGCGTGCTCACCTATCTCTCTCTCTCTCTCACACATTCTCTCACTCACACTCTCTCACTCATACTCTCTCATTGCAAGAATTTCTTTTTTCCCTACTAGCTAGGGGAAGATAGCTTTTCCTGGATCTGGAAGACTGGGGAGGGATGCCTCGGACGCATTGCATTATTATAGTTTGCATATCAAGGACGACAGTACATTGTACTCCAATGACAATTGACATTCTCCACTTATACCTTGACCACAGAGACGCAGGTAACAAGTCCGTGAAGCCGTTCACGCCGTTCAACTCTCCAGCAAGTTCTTTCTCTTACAGTCGAGACAGTCTCGAACACACCTTGTCGTCAAACCCCTCTCTCCCCTGTGGAAATTTCTCATCTGGATCAAAATTATCTGATCAATCAGCGAACAGTGGCTCGAAATGGTTAGAAGGTGGGGTCAGCGTCACTACCGGAATGTTTGCCTTTGGCCTTGATGTTACCACTTTTCGCCTTTGACATTAAACCAGGATTCTGAATTCGGTATCCCATTCTCACCAATCATTCGATATGTGCGGAGTATGCATTCAGTGTTGCAGGTGCGAGAGAGAGAGAGAGAGAGAGAAAGTGGTTTACGATGTACTTCGTATGGGTATTGTTATTAGAAGAATTTATATCTAATTCAAACATTTCTCGTTCTCACTCTATCTATCTCTAGTGTCTACTACCAGTGTACCTACCCATATACTCCTCTAGATGTCCATTCGATCGATCAATCAATTACCTCACAATCATCCCTCATCATTCAATACCTACGAAGTACTATCTACCTTCCCTCAACTCAAACATCATGTGACTGGTCGCGTCGCTCTTACCCCTTCATTTGCATGTGGTATGGTAATTGTGGTAGGTAGTGCGAAAACGGCTTCTTTTACGCCACAAACCACAGCCAGTTTTTGACCATGCAGGTGCTCGCCATGTTCTTCTGTTCGCTTTCGGTCTTACTATTCCTACTGTATCTCCATATATTTTAGTTGAAAGGGTACTAGAAACTAGCCATGGAAATACAGATTAATCAACATCTATCTATCCATCTATCCATCCATCCATCCACTAGCTACATACTCCATACATTCCACCCCACCACAAACTGACATATCCATCATTAATCAACCCATTTCACATAAGGGTCCATTCTAAGCACCTCATCTACATCTCCCCCTCCTGAATAAGCATCTAATAATCTTATTATCATTATACGACAGCTAAAAGCAGTAGTATCCCCAGTATAAAATCCCCAATATAAAAACCAGCGCTCCAATAACATAATCATCTTTGGGTCAAGCCAAGATATGAAATCATAATCTGGAGATAACCATCAACCTGTCAAACCGACGCAGGCCGGATAATCAATCTACAGTGTGACTGCAGCAAGTAAAAAATTAGATCATTGTACGACCCGATGAAAAATTATTCCCCTCACAAGCCACCGTGCCGTTGAAAATTTTCATCAAGACCAATAGGACCCTCTCAATTCAACTCGAGATATGCATCATCCGGTCATGAACTGAATCATTCAATACGAACATCTCCTGCCAGACTGATACATTCAAAAACCTCTTCCATTCAATTTACCCCGCGAAAAGCTTGGTTACCGAAAGTTTTGGTCTTGTATCTCACCTGATCCTATACAATAGTACATCAATTCCCCGCGTGGTATTTATGTAGTAATAGAAATAACAAGATATTTTCGTTCCAATTGTACAGTCCTCGTCGTCTTTTCTTACGACTATCACCATTTAGGTCCGAATGAGAATAGGGGCCCCCACAAATCCACATCTTTCCGGCACCGGCTGCACCGGGTCTCTCGTCCGTGGACTGGGTTTCGTGGCAGAACACAAAGCCGCGTTGTTCCTGTGTGGAGAGTATGTGCTTCTGGACCTCATATCTTCAACTGACTGTGGCTCCGTTCACCGTCCGTAAATGTCTCATGGATGTCTCTCCTCCGTCAGTTTGACGAGTTTTCACTAACTCCGCCGTTATGATTAAGTCCACAATTGTTGTTGTGGTTGGAGCTCGTAATTAGCTGAGTTTTTGAAGGTATCCTTGTGCGATCAAACGTTCAACGTCCCCTTGGCGGACATAAAATTGCGAATTTTTAGTAAGGTTGATGGTACTGCATTATGATCATGTCAATGAACCTCCATCTAATTGGTGTGCAATTACTTACCCGTATTCTGTCTGGATTTCTCCGGCATCCTTGAGGACCCGAACATCAATGAACAAATCTCTGGGTGGTTCAAGACTACCAGTCAGATCAATATCGGTCCAATGTCCTTTGAACGCAGCAAGTAAATCGCTGTATTGCCTGACGTATTCTTCCTCTTCTGGGCTTAGACTACTGGTGTTCCCCTCACCATTTCCTAAATCAGTCCCTCCGTTCTGCCCCTCACTTGTAATGCGATGTTGCTGTGCAGCGAGATCCAAAACATCACTGCCATTCCATACCATTTCTTCAAGCTTGTCGGTTCGTGTACGATGATATGCGAGGAGACATCGTTTGTTCCTTCGCATACACAGGTGATCAACGAGGAGAGTGCATGCTGTCGCAGGGTCGGCAGATGGATCGAACGAGCCACCGATAGATTGTAAAATATTCGCAGCATCTTTGTCTAAGTCTCTAACCTCTCTAGTCACTGCGCGAACCATTTCAGTCTGATATGGAGGAAGATGTTCGAGTTTTTGAGTTCTTTTGGCATGTTGAACCTGATCATTGATTAGAAGAATGATTCATAGTTGACAGTGTATTAACTTACCAATTTGTTCCCTATATCTCCGTACATTTTCGATGATCTGCCTTGTTCAGTTGTGTATCAAATTTCATCCTAGATATCCCTGAGTTAATTTGAGTATCATGTCCTCATTATCGCGTATCACATATTTGAAGTCGCGTAGAGCAAAATGAACCAACTGACCCCTCCAAAGTTACGGTAGAAAAAAGTGGACCCTGATGGCTAAACTAGTTTTACCTTGGAACTTCAAAGTTCAAATGGATTTTCTCCTTCATTTCAATTTCATATTTTGTCCATTTTCATGGTCGTACTATTAGGCAATGATTACCAATGTATAACTGAGCTGTACCAATGAGAAGTTTTTGATTAGGTATAGATTCATGTCTGGCATTTAAGGTACATCACAAGAGAGTGACACAAAGTTGGATTGGAACGGCAATCTGCATGATACAATGTCTTTGTTAAAGCTCGACTGCCCTCCTTATTAGACAAACCCCTTGTCCACGATTATATCCTCAAACATATACAACACAGCAGGACATGGCTAATGACTACATTGCTTCGTGAAAGTTTCACGGGAAGAGTTATTAAACAGGACATGCCTCATACCAGCTCTACATAAATTTGGCTGGCTTTGAGATACGACGTCCAACCCTATCTACATACATCATGGGGCAGATTTATGTTCTCAGCAGTCGCCGAACTTTTCCATACAGAAGGAAATTGACAGAAGATTGAACCACACCACACCAGTACTCCGAGAAATGCAAATAACGAAAACCTCCTTCTCCATACCCAATGCGTTGAACGAATCCATCCTGTACACGAGCGACCACCCAAACTACATCAATACATTAGAACATTCTATTCCTCACCAGCTCCCATCCAGTTATCAAACTCTCGACCACTATCCAGCGTTTCAATCTGCCATCCTTCTTGATGTCCTCGCAAAACATCCATCTGTTGATCGTGAATTTGTCCTTTGTTGACATGCTGTTCGGGGAGATATTGAAGAGCAGGATCCATCTCTCTATCATTCATTCCGTACCCAGCTTGCCATGCCTGCTCTGATTCATGATTACTACCAAAATACACTCCATCAGGATGACCTTCATGATAATTGTTATTCTCGTAATGACCGTGGTCTTGAGTCATCAAAGAAGGATCTATTCTGAAATCCGGCTGAGGCGGAGGTGTGTAGTGAGGTTGCGGGTGCATGATATCGAAATCTTGTCCTCCCGGAATACTAACTTGATACGAATGAACACCTGGAGCTGGGGTCTTTTTGATGATGACATCTTCAACGCCGGCTACTAAGGGGTTACTTTGAATGGTCTGCTGATAGTATTCTCCAGGTTGCATACCTGCTTGATTGTACTGAGCAGGAGGCTGCTTTCCCGGATTCGCAATTTGATACGAGGATTTGTTATAGTTGGCATAATTTGGCTCCATAGAATGTTCGCGCGAAGAGTAGTGGTAAGCAGATCTGGTTGTAGGATACATAACGGGCTGTTGCTGCATGGGTCTCTGTTGATTGCGAAGATTTCGTCTCTTCTTTGACTGACCTCCTCCTTGCCAATCGAAACCAGTCAAATCAGAATCATCAGAAGCAATGTCTTCAGACATCTTCCTTTTAGCTGCTTTACCAGCACCAGGTTTTGTTGGAGAGAACTTGTATCCCGGATGCGCGTTCTGATGATTGATACGTTCAATTCTGGCCCATTCACTGAACTGCTCTTTTACAGCATCAGGTTCCAACGGCCAACTATCACCACAGACTTGCGAAACAACTTGATGGTTATTTTGTAGGCACCAATCTTTCGTTCGGTTCTGATATGCTTTGCGATAGAGCATGAAGGAATTCATTGGTCTCTTGACTTTCCCTGGCACTTTACCCTCATCTACCTCCCGTCGTCTCTCGTCGGCCGATCTATTCACGTATGTTTCGATATCGGCAACTGGAACATGTTTCCAATCTTTGGTGAGCTCACTCAACGGTTTGTCCAATTTTGCCACCTTCTTCTCGGCCTTCACCTTCTCCTTCTTAGCCTTCTTCATTTTTGGCGATTTCTCTGCTCGATGACGTCCCTCAGGCATGGGTCTCAAAGTTTGATGTCCACCTCGTTGAACTGTAAGGCCACTTCTCGTTCTTATCATATCTTGGGATGGAGGAGTGGGCGAACTGGCTGGTGTGCTGTATTGATCATGATACATGGGTCCCTGAAAATCATGATACTCCTAATTCCACGATTAGTTTAGGAAAGCAGACACAAGTTGTTCAGCAACTCACATATTGAATTCCCAATCCAGAGTCTTGGTGTTGATGCTGATATGGGTAGCTAGTCTGCTGCGGTCTGCGCATGTATTGATCTTCATGCGAAATAGGTGATTCGTAATGTGTCTGCATGTGAATACCTTCATCTGGATCGTATTTGGGTTGCGGATAAGATGTATTGGCGTTATGCGCTACCAAATGATGAAGATCGTGTTGAAACATTTCGCTGTTCCTTGACGGTGGTGGTGATAAGGTCATGGTTTTTGCTGTTAGGAAATTTGGAACTTTTGGTGAAAGAGGCAGTTATACTTCGGAGAAGTAGGGCTGCCGGCTTATAAAGGACTTTCTACCAGTGTAGAAGATTCACCATAGATCAGCTTATTATTGAAGGTGAAAGACCCGACGTCACAAACTCTATGACAATTAAAGTGAGGTGAATTCTTCTCCAATCTGTTTTCGACAATATTGTCGGATTGTTGGAGCCCCGCTTTCGACTTGTGTCTGTGGCTCTGTGATGAAATATATGGATTACTTGCTATTACTTTTGCTATTGTTGATGATGAATGTCTCCCCAACCTCGGACAGAGAAGGATTGTAAGAAGCAAGTGAGACCCAAAAGACGTTCCTTTTCAAAGTTCTGGAAATTCCAAAGAAGTTCTTTGGAGAGTAAATGGTTCATCTGAAGTTCCAATATTAGGTTGAGGTCTGAGAAAGTGATTCAAGTGGGACCTTTTTCTCTTTTCTCTCAGGACCGTGCAGTATCAAAAAGTTTGGGATGAACCTGTGGCTTCCTGCAGACCGCGCCGTCTTCCCTTCGGAGGCTTATGTTCTGGAACCGTGGTGTCAAGCAAATTAGATGTAAGTGTCCAGTGATGAGTACCCCTGGTAGTGATGCAGAGGCTCTAATGTTGCTATGGTATCAAAAAAATAAATTATTTTCTTTGTCTTGATGTTGCTGCAGCTGTGTTGAGTTGTTGTTGAAGTAAGCAATGAAATCTGACCTCCATACAACACGATAATCCAGCCGTGTAAGAGTCTTTGTTTGGGAAGAGTTAAATGAAGAGAAAGGATTTGATCCGGTCTTTATGTATTTGAGAGATGGGTGTTGATAAAAGCTAGTGAAGAAATTGAGTAAAGAACCGTTTTCAGCCAATCACTGCTTTCGATCACTTTGTATATTTTCATACATTTTCACGAAGGCTATCTACAAACCTTCCAGAAGCACATCTTAATTTTTTTCTATCATGGATCGCATTCAATTATTAAAGTATCTATTCTCTAAATCCTTCGAAGATGAAAATAAGCATGATATGATGGTTGTATTTTTCTCGGAAATTTATATTATGGATGTTGTATCATAATGTTACCTTGGATTTTTACCACGCTACCAAATGCTCAAGTCAATTTAATTATACCCATCACATTTACGAATAAAAGCAAAATCACTGATTACATGTCGAGGTAAACCATACAAACAAACATTTTACGGATAGATTGAGTAATTTCACGAACAAATGGTAAGTGCACTTCCCCACCAGTTCATGCACATGTAAGTACACAGGTAGGTAGATGACATTTTCGTAATCGCGAATAGATGGATAGATCGATTGCCAAGCTAGCAAGTAGTAAGTAGGAAGTGCATATTTCAGCGGCAAGCAGATCTACTTCAACTACAGATTGAATAGAGTAGAATAGAATTACACAATAGTTCTCTGTGTTTCTCAGTAGTAGTAGCGCGGTAGTTTAGCTACGGGATTCAAGATGCGGGGTGTTGCGGTAAGTTGCGAGGAATGTGGTGGGTAGGGTCTGGGTCTGGGTAGGAGGTAGCTTGGATTGGGTTGGGTTCGGTTGGTTGGTTACAGGAAATGGTGGGTTGGTTTGGGGATGAGGGAGGGGAGGGGGAAAGGAGGAGGAGGAATGTGCTGTGGAATGTGGAATGGAGGTTTGGGGTTAGTGGGTTCTGGGTTAGTAGATTAGCGGTTTGTGGTTAGTAGAGTTGGAGTTCTTTATAGAGCTGGATTGTGGGGATGGGGATGAGGGTGAGGGTGAGGGTGAGAGTGAGGGTGACAGTAAGATGAGGGTGTGGATAATGTTGAAGATAGATGGAGATTTGAATGTACACTGTTTTTTCGGTGGGAGAGAGGGAAGTTGGATTTGAACCGCGGTTTTGATTGATTGATTGATTAGCTGAATGACTAACTGATAATAATGACTCCTGGGGGAAAGCAGGAATAATATAATGGATGAATGATGGAGGGCATTTTGATACGAGGTGCGATGAGATGAGATGATTCATGGAACTTCTTCCTGTTGACTATTATCTAGTAGACTATATAGTTGGTTTGGTATCTGAGTATCGGAAGTGTGTGTGTAGCATGCCGATCTTGAAGCACGTCGTTTATCTATTTTTGATAGGTTTGTTTCGATCATTCTACAGTCTACAGTCTCAATGCTAGAATCAGAATAATCCTACGAGGTAATAGGTAAATAGACAAGTAGCTAAGCGGCAAGTGGATACACTGGTAGAGAGGCATGGCCAGTATGTATGTATGTATTTACGTACCCGTATATCTGGTTAGTACCTACCTACCTACCTACCTACCTAGTGAAAGATTAGTTCGCGGCTATCGTTATCGCTATCGGGTGGCTGCATTAGTTTCATTTCGTTTCATTTCATTTTATTTTCATTCGGAACATTTGTTTGGTGAGGGATGTTTCATTTATTCATTCATTATTACTAGGTAGGTAGGTATGTAGGTACATACTTCCGGTTCGAACTTCGGTTCGGTTCGGTTGCGTGAGTGGAGTGGGGAAGGGAAGGGAAGAGGGGAAGGGAAGAGGGGAAGGGAAGAGGGGAAGGGAAGAGGGGAATGGAAAGAGATTAAGATGGAAGTGTTGAATGGATGAATGAGTGGTCTTTTTGATTATTTCATTGGAACTATTTTTGATGGGGTAAGGAAACAAACTTCGGATAAATCAATGAATGAATGAATGATAGAATGGAAGGGCGTTTGTTCATCTCTAGCCATTTCCTCTTTCTTTTCTTTTTCTGTTGTGGTATGGAAGCTTTTTGGAGTTTCGTGAGTGAAAGTGGAAGCGTGAGTTTCATTCATATATTCATTCTCTTATTCATTATTCAGACGCTCATTTATCCATTCATTCATTCATTCATTGAATAAATACTTTTCATCCTCTACATTCCTAGGTAGGTAAGAATTATTAACGCTGCAGATTTTCACAATAATACCACACATATAGGTTGGTGCGTGCTCCACCTCTGTTCAATTCTGTTTTACATCCGCATCAACATCCGCATCCATTCACGGACCATGATAATTTTATAGCCCAACGATGATGGGTCATGGCTGACAGATTGATGAACAGATGGATGATTGAAGAACGTTTCATTGAGTGATGGATGGATTGGCTTGGCTTGTAGTTGGGAAAACTATCGGTTGTGCGTATACACGGTTCTTCCTGGAAGTGGGAATTTGTTGGAAACTCACCGAGCGCATGGATCGTGGTGTCTCAAATATTTCGCTTCCGGTTCTTTCCATTTGGGGATGATGGTGAGGGTGAGAGGGGGAAGGAGAGGGATGTGGTCTGTTTGGAGGCGGAGAGTAAAGAGGAAATGGATGGAGAGGGGAGATTTGATGCGATGAATGGGTGGATTGTTGTGTGTGTGTGTGTGTGAGGGGGGGGTGATGATTAGAGGGCAAGTTGGAGGATATGATATAATTAACTGACATGCGTATTGTTAGTTAGAAGGCGATGGGACGTATATTTTGCGGGAATTATTGGATATTATCTGATTGGGAAGATATCGACTTTCATTCTACTGTTTCGCTTTTCATCGAGTGGGGGGAGAAGAGTCGGAGAGAAGTGAGAGAAAGCACTGGTAATACGGGATAAGTTTGGTGATGAAATGTGAGGGAAGTAAAGGGGCTCACAGCTTGTAAGGGGGTACCTTGTGAGCGCGGTATAGTATGGTATGCTAACAGTATACCAGGAGGAGAGCAGGAGGACTAACTGAAAAATCAGTAGTAGCTACAAGTTACACGACGAAGAGACTTTGATGCCAAGAGGAAAAGAAGATCTGACGGGGGGAGGAGAGAAGAGGGAAGGACGGAATAAAAGATTGCTCTGGAGTTACGGGGGCCACATTTGTATTTCAATTTCACGTTTTGATATCGAGATGATGAAGATGAAGATGAAGCTTTGTCTGTGTAAAACTGAATTTGACTCGATGATGAAGAGAGAGAGATATGATACATGATACATGACGATTGAAGGTTGGAGATAGTAGATTTTGTCAGGAACACGGTGAGATACCTGGTTTTGGCATTGCCACCGTCATCCATGACAACCCAAAAACTACGGACACTGAAACTCGCGCATATCTATCTCAAATTCATCCCACGTTCGAATAATATTTAAGCCTACAAATATACAGTACGCGTGGTTGAAACTAGATCCGCATCATCTGCATCAGCGTTGATGTTGAAAGATGAGCAATGCTCAATTCTTTTTCTGGCGGCTGAACTTGAAGAAACTAGGTAACAAAGAAATAGAATTCCGTATTTGCATTGATTTCTAGTCGCCGAGCTGGAGAGATGGTGAAGTCAAGATCTATTTCTTGCTTTTTGCGCAATCCTGACCTTGAATTAGGTTGAGGAGGGCAAAAGAGAACGAGGTGATTGATTACTGATATCTTGTTTAGTTCCTTGGATTCATGAATGAGGTTGTTCGAATGGGATTGAAATGCATTTAAGTGATATGCATTAGTAAGAAAGATGTATTTATCGTCTCTTAATTTGACGAGTAAATATATACCAAGAGATTTGAATAATTCCACGATTATGGAGCAGTTGCCAGTGACATTCTATGCTGGTCGCAAGACACATGGTAGATACCAAACGCAAGATAGATCGATATACAACAAGAGATGAGATGAAATGGATAGAGTAATCGGGTTCTAGCGTCAGAAATTGCTGTCGTTCTTGTCACTAGCGGGGAATGGAACAAAGAAGTGTGATGCGCGTGGTTAGAGGTGGGAGTAGACGAAGGTGAGTGATGGAATTTACCGTCTTCTAGTTTGGGGAGGAAGTAGATGGGTATGCTCCTGTTATTTCGGGAGATATAGATCATATTTTCTTTGTGAGTGAGGGTGGGATGGGAAGTAGATTGTGGAGTTTTCCGTTATGGTTGTGACAGATCGTAGTTTGCGAACTGCGCAATCTGCGAAATGCTTCAGATGATCAGGAGGCAAGATGTAAGTTTTCACCAGATACGAATATCGTGAAGGATGATACGGCGAAGTAGTTGATTGGAGAAGACTGATACGGCGTGGATTAGGTGCACACATGTTGTACGTATATGTCTTTGTTCATCTCCATGTTTGCGAATCCGCGGTCAATTCAGATATGCAACAAAACCATTTCGCAACTTCTCAGTCTTTGTTTCGGAAATGGTGAGAGACCAATTGGATTAACAGTTAAGAAAAAGTCACTGCTAATCATTGGGATCCCATTTTTGCGAATCCGCGCTCGAATTCAGATATGCAACAAATTTCTCTGGGCTTGTGATTCTTTGTTTGGGAATGGGGCAACTGGCCTATTAGATAAGTGGGTAGGGAGAAGTCATTGGTTGAAATGGAAATTGGATAAAGAAAAGATAGGGAGGTTAGCGGGTGGGTGAGGTGGAGTACGTGTGAGTGGTATTTTGGAGTTTGGTAGGAAGATTGGCGATGCGAGGAGATCTGAATAGTGGAATTTGCATGAGTCGTCCCGTCCATGTGGGTATATTCCGAGGATGGATAGATATGAATAAAGAGAGATGTTCTGGTGTATATTAGCTATTATTCAATAGCAATCCGATAATTCTAAATGGTACGCGAGATCCTCGTGTGTTGTACTACCTGCATTATATAGTAGATGTTTTTGCATGAGATTTTTTATGTTTGGAACCATATTATAGTATTCTAATTTGACGTGAGTTATGAAAAGTTGGTACATCTTGTATATATGTAATACCGATCTTTGTCAAAAATCTCAGGTCATGATACGTGGATGAATTGATGGTTCTGCTCATGATAGTAAAGTAGCACAAGATTGTTACCCCTTTCCCCATATTAACATTACCGAGCCCCAACTACCCCAATCACAATAATATGTCTTATCATGACCTAGCATCAAGCCGACATCCCAAACTTTACACTAACACTCCCCATCCTACTAAACAAGTCCATCCTTCACTCCAGAATCCTATTGATCCCTCCATTAGGAAATAACACCAAGTCTCCCTTTGTGAGAAGTAAAATCCATCAACAAGTAATCTACTCAACGAAAAACAACTCTTTATCTCTATTCTCTACACTCGCCCAAAAAGTCGCCATGTATTATTTACAATATACTCCACCTAGTTATCTACTTGCCAAGCTCCCATTACAACATCATCATCACGACATCACGACTCGGACTTGTAGGTAGAAGTTGGAATGAGATTTTGAAGCCACCAAAAATCCGAAATCAACTCCATATCGGACTGCTAAAACTGAAGCAAGAAATCACTATTTTATTCCAAGATCAGAAATACAACCCCAACTTCCTCTCCTTCAAACCAAAATCCAACACAAGTCAGGGCAGTACGTCAGAAACCAAATAGGAAATATGCCACGCAGTCCTGCTGGCTACGAAGAAATTCGCCCAGGAAAAAAAGGATTAAACACATATAATGATAGTGATAAAAATGATAACCATATGCCAATAAGAAGAGGGGAGACGAGTCGAACCCCACTGCGGAATCGTGGATGGGTGCAGATATTTATCGTTGCGTTTTTGTCTCTGATATTTTTTGGGGTGGGGACAGCGGTTGGAAGGAGGTTTCCGAAGGAGGAGAGGAAGTGGGGGTTGTTGGGTAAGCTTTCTCATTTTCGTGATGACGACTGGGCTTAGTTTTGCTGTTGGTTAAGCATGGAAGTTGTAGGAGTGGATGAGTAGACTGAAGTTTAGAGACTGAAAGTTTGCTGATGAGAGATATAGCACCTCCAGGATCAATAAAAGAAACTTGGTATCCTAATACTACATTCTCCATGAAACCGACACCAGAATCAGAAGCCGCTTGGGGGTCTTTAATGCCAGGTTAGTGTTTATATACATATTGCAAAAGCATTCGTGTGAATTGTACTAACAACTTTGTAGTGGGCAGAGGATTTATATATCGACCCGAGATAGCACCAATTGTAAAAAGTGTCTCGGCATTCCATCAACTGCATTGTCTGGTGATTTCTCCTTTCCTTTTCCTTTCTCCATTCTTCTTTCTTCTACCCCTTTTCCAGTCGCATAACTAGATTGACTCTTATTTAGCACGGCCTCCGAACCTCCTACTACGATCTGCACTATCAGATCGCACGCGCAGCTGGTGCACCCATTGACCCATTCCTTGAGCAAAAGGCCGCACACACGCATATAGAGACTGCGCATCAAAAGCATTGTTTTGATTATTTGCGACGTGCGATAATGTGTGCAGCAGATGCAAATTTGGAGTATGTTGATCCAGTTACGGATGATACAACGGGGTGGGGGAGTGAGAGGGTGTGTAGGAGTTTTGAGGATGTAAAGGGGTGGGCAGAGAAGTGGGCTAACGGAACGGGTGGAGGGATTGCTTAAGTTGTGGGGTGAAAGGATGGTAGAGAAGAGGGCCGGGGACTCTTTGTACGAGAAAAAATAGGCCGGGATTGACCACTGGCAAAGCCCTTCAACAGTTCAATTGTTCCTTTCCAATTCAGAGAATTAAAAGTTCAAATAATTTTTATATTGGAAGATTATTAATGGATTTATTCAATGTTATTAACTTTTGTGATTTTATAATCGGCTGGTTTATCATAGAATTCATTAGGGTGATAATTTTGGCCTCTTTTTTCTGCTAAGTAGAGAGGGAATATGTGAGCAGAGCCTTATAGGGCTTTTGAAATTGATGGGCAACAGAAAATGCTAAAGATTGAGCGCAATTGGTGACTTCAATCGCAATTTCTATAAAGTAGAATACTCCCAGAACAAACTAACGGATACAACAATAGTTATGGATACAAGTAGAGTCTAGATCTCAAGCTGGCGCTTTATCTTTCCGTGTCAATCTTTGAGTCGTCAGAGACACTTGTCACTAAGCCAACAAGGGGAGAAGAGAACAGTATGAGACTTCTTATCATCCATACTTGCTGATTGAATTTTGAAGAATGGCCACAACACCAACTGAAGAGATAAGCTTGATCGGGAATCTCATAAGTATTAAGGTAGCACATTGTAAACCTTTTGGGAACCATCGCAATGTAGAATTAAGTTTGATGAGGAGGCGATAGCAATGGCAAACAATACTGAGTAAGGGCTATCATCAGCCATGTTTACTCAAGATCTGCAAAAAGAGTTCGCCATTGCAAACTAAGTAGAGTCTGGGAAAGCTTCATAATAGATCCCCACCCTGGTGAGACGATTGCTAGTAATGTTGAAATGTAGAGCTGTACAAATTCATACAGTGAGTATTCGAGATAAACCTGCTTTGCCAATGGAAGGTATAAAGAAAAGCGATTAAAGTAGATTCAGTACTATTCTCGGCATGGAGAGACTCCCAGTCGTCAAGACAGTGCCTTGGAAAAATTGAGAGTCAAGAGGTCAGTGAAGACCAATTGATGGGATACACATGCAACTTCGTCTAATGTAGCTCGATGTACATTTATTCCATCGTCTCATAACACGTCAGAATAATTCTCACACATTAGATGGTCAATATATGAAATATGGGGCAAAATAAGGCTGAAAGGCTGATGGGTTTATGTAAATAAAATAATACTTCTGACATGTGCCGGAGGAACCGAAATTTAGTAGCGACGATCATGTCTCAAGTTCCCCACGTGACCATAAAGTTACCGTTCTTTCCATTTGCATTAGCCACTTTCACAGCATTTATATTCATCTGTTGCCGAATGCCGTTCATGTTGAGCAACATTGGTTCATTTTGGTTCATTTATTAATCATCGATTGATATTATCCATGTACTGCATATACCACCTTCTTGTCTATCTCCAAACGTGTACTAGGTAGGTATGGAGACTCCATGTGCACCTGGGCATTCTCTGGAAAGTCTGTGCCGCATCTTTGCTGGACAGATATCACTTGTAACATTGTCTCATATGTTTCAAAGTAGTTCCAATTGGTCTAGCCTGCAATATGAATACGATGGATGATACGACGATATACCTCTATCCATTCCTCTATGGACCCCGAACATTCCAATACGAGTGTCTCTTTCTTATAATCTTATTCTGAATGAGAGGAAGTCCGCACTTTCTCCCAAATGCGCAACCGCCCCTCCCCTCTCAGCCCCGTACCTTTCTCAGCCACAATAGCCTTGTTTTAAAATAGCATCTTACCCCTGTCGCATCCGAACCTTACCGTTTGTAGTATAAGTGCAACTGAAGCTCGTGTAAGGAATTGGTTACAGAAGCCATTTCAAAAAGTCAACCGCAATCTTTGATATTCAAGAAGACAGAAGAATTCAAAGTGTACAACGTAATCGAGAAACACGAAGTCTGAGATCTTCTAGATTACCAACGAATTGAAAGAAAAACGATACGATCCTAGCGATTATGATAACGACTTGAAGATTAAAACGATCCGCTCCACGCGTTGGTCCCTGGGGAAATCTTGCGAACTACTACGTTGCGATTGCGATTACGGATTTTTGCAACGGCACACTCGAAAATATATAGGGATAATTGGCTGGCTTTCTGAACACTGAGATTAGGCATAATGCCTCCAAATAATACCAATGGTTCCAATAATTTATCGAGCCCTCCTCAATCGATACCTTTACGAGATCTAACACGGCCACCTGATTCTGCAGATCTGGAAGATGGATCGCGGCGGCACACACGAGGGAGGAGTCTTTTGGCAGGGGGAGGTCTTCGTCCGACGGGAAGTCTAAATGCTGGTACTGGGTATGAAAGGCTAGGGGACTCTTCGCCCAGTCCAGGAGGAAGACCGGATCGAACAGATAGCTCAGCGATACCTTTGACATTACAATCTACTATTGGAGAAAGGCATGAGAACGAAATAGAAACTCCTACATCGCCTGTGGGAAATCCTGCAGATTTTCAAGCAGCAATGGGATTCGCTGGTCTAAATGTACCGGATATCAGTTTATCTCATGCTCCGCGAGAAAGGTCCATGTCTTTTGGATCTCAGCACTCACTCACACCTTATGCGCACTCATATGGGGATATGGGAGATAACGACAATTCTTATTTTCCCTCCGATTCTGACCAAATACCTTTGACCGACTCGAATCATTTGCAGCCCATGGGCGGGACACAACCCACTACTCCAGATGAGCAGCGACATGATAGGTCTAGCTTCCAATCTATCAATTTCAACTCACCAGGTTCAAACTACAGAGGGTCTAGACTAGGTGATGATCTTCCTAATGCGGAAGCAGGTTACTCATCATATGGTACAAGGTCAAGGTCGCAAAGTTATGGAGCTAACCTGTCACCCAGTGGACGCAGATCTAGATCTCCATCTACTGTGGGGGCTCTATCCAGAGCTGGGTCGATGATGAGGGCTATGTCGCAACGTGTGGTTAACCTTAGTGGTGAAGCCGAGGTCATCGAAGAAAGCGCTAGGAGACAAGCGCACAGTATTGAGGAGCCATTTTTCCCTTCACGGAGATCATACGAACCAAATGTTGAAGATACAGCTTATCGGCCGAATACGATGTTTCCTCCATTTGAAAAACCCCCGTCAAGGACTTTGGATGGACCTGGAACGGATCAATGGCAGGCACAGAACCCTCCCAACCCCCTCAGAGGGAAAACACTAGGCATTTTTTCACCGGAAAACAAGCTTCGGCTAAAACTTTGTGATTTTCTGGTTTATCCTATCACTGAACCAGCGATTCTCATATTGATTGTCATACAAACAATTCTCCTTGCGATAGATGCAGCTCCTTCTGTTTATACTCACCCTCGACGCCCTGGATGGGGCTCTAAAACCGACTGGGCTTTGCTGGGCCTCTTTATAATTTTCACGCTGGAAGTGACTGCACGTGTTATTGTGTCCGGTTTCATTATTAATGCAGCCGAATACAGTACAATAGACCGGCAACGTGGAGCCAGAGCAGCAATCGTGGACAAGTACCGATCGATATTTGCACCTCAGCGGAAATCATCTGTCAGGAGAGCCCAAACATCATCTTCCGAGGAAACCACCAATACACAAATGCCTATCGTCAACACCTTCGCTCAAATGCAAGCAATGGCCAGCACTGTCGAGCAGGCCCAGCGATTGCAACTAGCTAGGAGAGCTTTTCTCAGACATTCTTTCAATCGACTCGATTTCGTCGCAATCGTATCTTACTGGGCAGCGTTTGCCATCAGTTTTCTAGGAGTAGAGCATGATCATCATCTTTACTTATTTCGCATGTTAAGCTGTTTACGTATTCTTCGGTTACTTGCCCTTACAAACGGTACTGCTGTAAGCCTTACCTTGCTTTCGCTTTCATGTGCACTTCTAACATTGCATCTAGATAATTCTTCGAAGTTTGAAAAAAGCGACTCCAATGCTACTCAATGTTTCCTTTCTTATTGGATTCTTCTGGCTGTTGTTTGCTATCATCGGTATTCAAAGTTTCAAAGGAAGTCTTGATCGTCAATGCGTATGGATCGACCCTGATGACATCGAAAATGCGCAAAATACAGCATTCGTTAATAGCAACCAATACTGCGGAGGGCAGTTCAACAAGGACAACTCGTCTCATGATCCCTGGATGAGATCAACCGATGTGAACAATCCTTTCTACCCTTTAATCTTTGGAGCCGATTCGTCCAAAGGTTACTTGTGCCCCGAGGGGTCTTATTGTCTTCAACTGCCTCCTGATCAACTCCCTTTCAATGGGACCGTCAGTTTTGATAACATTGCGCAGTCTTTGGAACTCGTGTTCGTTATTATGACAGGTAACACGTTTACAGATCTCATGTATTACACCACAGACTCAGACTATCTCGCTGCCGCAATCTTCTTTGCGGGAGGGATTGTTATTATGATGCTTTGGCTTATGAACTTGCTGATAGCCGTCATTACTTCATCTTTTCAGGTCATTAGAGGCGAAGGTAAAACGAGTGCATTCGCTGCCCATGCCGATGATGATCACCCAGATCCAAATGTAAACATGCCACGACAGGTGAGCAAGCTAAAGCAGATGTACGACAAAACATATTGGCTCTGGATCGCTATTATTGTCTATGATCTCATAGCTCAAGCTTTCCGGAGTTCCGACATGACGGACTCTCGCTCGAGATTCATCGATCTTTCGGAGGTGGCGGTGACATTTTTGTTGTTGATCGACATCGGTCTGCGATTTGCCTCTGATTGGCGGGATTTCCACAAGCACAAGAGAAATTTATTTGACTTGGGACTTGCGATTATTACCACGGTAATTTTGTTGCCACCCATTCGAAATTCAGGTCAACCTTACGCTTGGCTTACCGCATTCCAGATTCTCAGAATCTATCGGGTTGTCATGGGTGTCGAGATCACGCGATCCTTGATCTTGTTGGTGTTAGGAAATGCAAGTGGTATTGGAAATCTTGTACTCTTCGTCTTTCTTATTACTTTCTTGGTTGCGATATTCGCAGTTCAGCTGTTTCGCGGCGAGATCCCTTCACATGATGACTCTGGAGAATATATACAAGTCAATTTTTCTACGATCTTCAATTCTTTCTTGGGTTTGTATCAAATTCTATCGAGCGAGAATTGGACCACACTTCTCTATAATGTTACCGGCATTGATAAGTCACGAAACACTGCTTGGATCGGCGCAGCATTCTTCATTGGATGGTTTATTCTCGCCAACTTCATTGTGGTGAATATGTTCATAGCTGTCATTCAAGAAAATTTCGATGTTTCAGAAGACGAAAAACGCATGCAACAAGTGAAGGCTTTCCTGACCAGGAAAGAGGTCGATACATCTTCTAGCAATCTCGCATTATCGTCTATCGTTCGGTTCGGTCGTTCCAAGGCGAAAAAAGACCCCCTCGATTATGGGCCGGCAACCATGGAAATGTTATTGAAAGATGCGGTTGTTAAGGACTTTCTTGATGATGAAATTGTTCCGGGACAGCACGAACACAATGCGGAAAATGCGGCTGCAGAGGCAGCTGGCGTGAAGCCTGGATATTTATCCTCCGTCTGGGGTAATTTCGTGTCTAAAATCTGGAACAGGGAGCCAAACCCCTTCTATTCCAACATATCGTTTTCTCTCAAGACCGATGACTCTAAAGGTACCAGGGCAATGGCAAAAGAAGCTGTCTCAGCCTCATCTCAGCGCAAGAAAGCACAACGTGAATACTTGGCAAAACACCCTTCGTACAATAATGCCTTGTTCATTTTTAAACCTAATAGCCCAATCAGAAGGCTCTGTCAAAGATGCGTAGGGCCTGGGCGTGGAAGTGAACGGTTTGATGGTGTTGAGCCTGATTTGACCATTTGGTATGGCTTTTCGGCATTCTTGTACCTTTGCATTGTCGCAATGGTCTTGTTGGCATGTATAACCACACCCCTATACCAAAGAGAATACTTCATAGCCAACCCTGAGAAATCAACTGGGAATAATTGGTTCGTCTTTTGCGATTTCATCTTTGGGATCATTTTCACCGTCGAAGCTCTCATAAAAGTCATTGCAGATGGGTTCTTCTGGACTCCAAACGCATACTATAGAAGTACGTGGGGCTTCATAGATGGTCTAGTGCTTATTACTTTGTGGATCAATGTCATCACTTCGTTGATGGACGATGGGGCAATTGCACGAGCAGTTGGAGCTTTCAAAGCCTTGCGAGCTCTCCGATTGCTCAATGTCAGTGATAGCGCAAGAAACACATTCCACTCTGTGATTCTTGTCGGTGGATTTAAAGTTCTCTCGGTACAAAATCTGTTTCCATTTTATTTAATGTTTCTGCTAACATGCTAATAGGCGGCCTTCGTTTCTATGTCCCTCTTGATTCCTTTTGCAATATATGGGGTAAACCTTTTCAACGGCCAGCTGGAGGCGTGCAATGATGGCGACATCACTAATTTGATCGACTGTTCTGGTGAATTCTACAATCAACCGTTTAGTGGTAATTGGAACATTGTTTCACCTAGACAAGTTGGAAACCCCTGGTATGATTTCGATAGTTTCGGGGGCTCATTGTTTATCCTTTTCCAAATCGTATCTCAAGAAGGTTGGGTCGATGTAATGTTTCAGTCAATGTCCATTACTGGCCGTGGTCTCAATCCGGGTGATCCTACATCGCGCGAATTTAATGCAGTTTTCTTCGTCCTTTTCAACCTTCTTGCCACGGTCTTTATCCTTACTTTGTTCATCTCTGTGTTCATGCGAAACTACACGGAACAAACGGGAGTCGCATTTTTGACATCTGATCAGAGATCTTGGGTGGAATTGCGTAAACTTCTAAGGCAGGTTTCTCCATCTAAACGCCCGTCCCAGAAAGATCCACGTTGGTGGAAAGACTGGTGTTACAAGAGAGCCACTCGAAAGCATGGAAAGTGGCATTCAGCTATGACCTTAACTCTTGTCTTTCATCTCATCCTATTGGTAGTGGAATTTTATCCCGAGCCAGATTTGTGGGATAGAACTAGAGATTATATATTCTTGGCTTGCACAGTTTTCTATATCCTCAATATTTTTGTTCGTATAATTGGGCTGAGCTGGGCTCGATTTCAAAGAAGTTCATGGGATGTTTTCTCGATTCTTGCAGTCTTCGGTACACTGGTCACGACAATCCTCCTTCTCACCAACTTCAAATCACAAGTTTATGTTCAACTACACAAATTATTTCTTGTTTCTATCGTTCTACTCTTAATTCCCCGAAACGATGCTCTGGATCAGCTATTCAAGACTGCAGCTGCTAGTTTAACAGCCATTGGAAATTTGTTGGCAACTTGGTTTGTTCTGTTTATGGTCTTTGCTATCGCTATGACTCAAACCTTTGGACTCACTCGATTTGGTGAACAAGAAACCGACAATCTCAACATGCGAACAGTACCGAAAACGCTTATGATGCTGTTTCGTATGTCTTGTGGAGAGGGTTGGAATCAAATCATGGAAGATTATGCGACTATCACACCTCCATTCTGTACTCAAGGTGACGATTTCTTCGATAGCGACTGCGGAAGCCCTACCTGGGCTCGAGTATTGTTCATTTCGTGGAACATCGTGAGCATGTATATCTTCACTAGTTTATTTGTGTCACTCATCTACGAGAGTTTCAGTTATGTCTTCCAACGATCCAATGGCTTATCTAAAGTTAGTCTTGATGAGATCAGACGCTTCAAAGAGGCTTGGGCTACATTAGATCCGGATGGTACAGGATTTATCGAAAAGGAACATTTCCCAAGACTTCTAGGTGAACTCTCTGGTGTCTTCGAGATGCGTGTATATTCACATGAAGATTCGGTTCGCAGAATTCTCGAAGACATACAAACGGAACCAACCAGTGGTAGAATGAATTCTATTTCAAGCCCCAGCGCTTCTAATGGTATTGATTTGAAGAGACTGAATGAAAGAATTTCTCAAATTGATGCCGGTAGAGTCAGAAGAGATAGAGCGAGATTTAATCTTTTCTATGAAGAGGTTTTAGTCTCGGCAGATCCTGATCGGGGTATCTCTTTCACGACAGTATTGATGGTTTTAGCTCATTATAATGTTATTAGTGACAATAAGAGCTTGAAGTAAGTTATTCGGGTGGTGTTTTGGTGCTCTAGCTAATTATTGATATAGACTTGAAGAATTTTTACGTCGCCGCGCACGTCTTCAAAGAGTGGAAGAAGAAGTCCGAAGACGAATTGTGGTTGGTTTCTTCGATACTATGTAAGCTTTTGGAATTTATATCTGCGCACATGTTTCATTTCACTGACAAACACAGGTACTGGTCACGAAGATTCCGCAAACACATGGAAAGGAAAAGATCTGGCCGAATGACGGATATTCCTCAATTGGGCCCAGAAGTTTACGTCGACGACGAAGACACATCTACACAGAAACATAAATCCACGGTTTCAGGAAGTGGAGCTTTACTTTCACCAACAGATATTACGGATTCGAGAAATTCGTTTATTACCCATGGACTTGATGGGGCACCACTTAGACAGAGAAGAGGAACGGATGCGGATGTTGGACTGGGTTTGAATACTTCATTCCCTTCAGTAAGCTCTGCAGTGAGTCCAACTTTGAGTCCACTGAAAGCGCATGGGCCGCGTGGATCGGCATTTTCGTTTGAAGGGGTGGGTGTAGGAGCTGGTGATGGGAGTGCAATTAATAGTACGGCAAGTAGTAGAAGGAATAGTGCCGTGTCTGCGGAGAATGTCTTGGAAGTGTTAGATAACTCAGCGTGGGGAGAGAGTATCAGGAGGAGTTTCACTACGAGGAGAAGCAGTAAGAGTGGGGCTTAGGGGTGGAGAGGGGTGTGCATGTATTATTGCGGAGAAGAAGAATACATACATTGTAAAGGATTATGCATGGAGTTGCGGACTTGAGCGAATAAAAAGGAAAAAGAGAAGAGTCTACTATGACTTAGGCATTGGATATATAGGTACTCTGGTTGGGGGATGAGAGGCGTATTGAGGGAGGGAGGAGTTTTATCGGAATCGGAATTGGAAGATAGATGGACCTTGATCTTTCCTCCGTTGACTTGTTCACTTTGTTTGTATATGTGGGGATTAAGATGAGAATATGGTTCCTTCTTGTTTGTATTTGTTTCTTTGTGTGTTATAAAGAGGGAGGGGGAAGGGAAGGGAAGGAAGAGAGAAAAATGCAGTTGAGAGGCGGATATGTGTTTGCATAGCTTATGGCGTTTACTTTGCACCTATTTTTCTTTTCACCACCTTTTCTTTTTCATGATAAATTTTATGGTTGATAGATTGCGGATTGGGGGTTGGTGATCAAGGGGTAGGTGGATTGGAGATTGGAGTGAAAAGGATTGAGTGGAGTAAATGAATGAGTGGGTATATAGTGTATTGAAATGGATAGATCGATCGATAGATAGATAGATGGGGATGCGAGTATATACATATGTATGTGTAAACGATAAATTGAATCAAATTGAATCAAAGTGAAGTGAAATGAGAAGTGATAAAGGAAAGAAGTGAGATTCAACAGACTTCTTTTTATTTTGATTTATGATAATGTGATGTGTTGTGTTGTGTTGTGAGCGAGTAGATAATTTTGTATTAGTGTTGGCCCATGGATAAGATTAATTACGCTGTTAGCGGGAAGAAGGGTCGATGGAGGATTAGGAGATTAGCTTGTTGATTGAGTGATTGAGTGCTGATTTGGGAGGGGTGGGAGAGATTGGAATAGAGTAGAGTAGGACAGATCGTATATTTTGTGTGTGATCTTCTCGAAGAGGAGAATGTGATTTCTTCTTGGGAGGAGTTTGATGTTCAAAATTTATATCTTGAGTTTTTGTATAGGGGAGATTTACTATTTATATTCATATCTATATTTTACTACCTAGGCATCTATCTACAAGTCCCTTTTCTCCTTTTTCGACAACTACAATATACTCTTCTTGAATACGAGAGTATTTATATTTGCTATATGTTCTTTCCTTTTGGAAGTTCCCTGATAGTGAGAACTAGAAATCTCGCTTAATGTGCTGGGGTGGTTTCTTCGCTTTAGATGAGAGTGTGTGTGAGAGAGAGTTTGATTTTAGTAGATACTCCTCATCATCTAATCAAGTCGTAACGTACCCCGCATACCATCTTCCGCTGCCAAATTTCCTATCGCCATGTATCAACGATTGAAAAAGCGAAGACAAAGCAAGAAACGACGGTCCGATGGAACCAGAACACAAGAGATGAACCACTCAAGTCGCAATCGAACTTTGCGATCCAGACAAACACTGAAGTTGACACTCATACTGAAGACGAGATAGCGAAGAAAGAGAAGCCTCTAGTGCGGCATCGGCATCAAACTCGCGTTTGTGAGACCAGGAGGCTGCGTTTTGTATTTGTGTTTGTGGAGTAGGAGTAGCTGGATAGGCATCAGTATTCATATCTCTATCCCTATCCATCATGGTTGTAAAATCTGGATACTCGGCCTCGGCGCGCGCCATGTGCAATTTGAATTTAGGTGTGGGTTTCTCTGCATCGTCGTAGAGCGAATCTTCCATGTCGAGCGAAGATTGCGCGTCTTCGTTATCGTCGTCGCTGTTGTTGTTAGGGTAACAGTATCGATATGTGTTTCCATTTTCATTGCCATTTTCGGACATTGTGTTGAGCGGCTTTCCTGTGGCAGTCTCCGGATCTGTTCTGGACTTGGGTCGCATATGCATGTATGCGAAATCACTTTCTCGGAGTGGTTTTCTAGGTGTGAGGATGGATTCGTTGATTGTTTCTTCGACATCCGTTTCTGAATTTGCTTGGTTTTGGCTTTCGAGCTTTGTATCTCTGTCGGAAGAACTAGCCGAAGAAGTATAAATCTCCACCATCGAATCCTGAGACTCGGTATGAATCAATCTATGACGATCTTGATCGTTTTCCCAATATTTACCGGAGCCGGGACCAGAGTGTGCGTCGGTAAATACATCGCATTCGTCGTAGTTCTCCGTATTATCGTGCTCGGTCTCGTTTCCCTCATCTTCATCTTCATCATTGACTATATCCACATAACTTCCTGCTCCGACAAATCTATTACCATTTTCTTGTCCTGTAACTTTAGTGCCCTCACCATCGCATTTCGAAAGATGCATACCATCCAGCATCTCCCTACAAGATCGATGTATAGATTTCCAGGTCTTTTGATTTTGCTTCTTTGGAATCATTTCCGCTCTTCCTCTTCCACTTCTGCTCTCGACGCCCTCCTGGTTTCTGTTCCCTGTATTCCTCATATCTCCAACCCCCTCAATCTCATTCTCATTCTCATGAGTACCCTTCTTGATCGGCTCATCATCATATCTCCCACTCGCGCTCCCAAACAACAACCCCCTACCAAATCGCTCCCCAAAAGGCGAATCCATCGGCGGTGTATCCGGGCTCATAAATTGCCCCTCTACTCTCGAAATAAGATATTCTGCATGCTGTGTCGATGGTCCCGAGAGCAGATTTGTATCTAAATCTCCTGCAGCACAATAAGCCAAGGGCTTCGCTGGTTTACCATTAGGACTAGATAATTTGGGGATTGGAATTGCTGCTGGGCTATCAATCGTCTGGTTTGAGTGATCGAAGTCGTTTGCATGATTAGCATGAATAATATATTCATGATACTCATCTCTCCCAAACCCAGCCCCAATCTCAACCCCTTCATCTGCATACACAATAGGTACATCTTTCTTCGAATGGAGATTTAAATTCTTCAGGGGGAAGTTTGCTGCGAGACCCATGTTGAGATTTGATAGGAAGGATTTGCTATGCGAGGTGTTCCATAGGTTACGCATTTTGGAAGTAAGATTGGAGGGAGGGGAGGGGCTGCTAGGAGCGCTAGAGTAAGAGCTTGAGGATTGTGAGGATTTGGCGAAGGATGATGAGGAGGGTAGTTGGGGTGGTGTATTGTGGAGTGTAGAGTTGGGGCTTGTTTTTAATGGTCTTGGTCTAGGTATTGGTGATGTTGGGAATGATTGTTCGGAAAACACCTTCTGCTCGAAAGGGATTTGGGGATTTTGTTGTGGAGTTTTCGGATTCGCCATCATGTTTTGAGAGATGGTATCTAGAAGATGTTGGATTTGTATGTAGATAGGTATTCTGTCTTTCCTTTATCAAATCGTCGAGTGATGTTTTAGATTCTTGATGTAAATGTATATCAAGATATCTAGAAGTTTCTCAAGAGTGTTGAAGTCGCGAGATCTTGTATCTGGTAGAGAGATGATCTTGAATATGAAGACAAATGTGAGTAGATTTAGAATGAAATCCAAACTCCGAATATGCTTTTCGACACAACGTCAACTGCGAGACTTATATACTTTCCTTCCCCTAAACAAAACACTATCTTTCCTACGGCTATACGGTTCTAGCTTACAAAACCCCTCAAGAACAGCCGTATATACATATACAAAATGAAATACAGAGAACCGATCGTATCCGTGAATCCCCGAGTACGGTGTTATTGTACAGTAAACTTATCGATGACCGCCGTATTGTCTACCTATATCTGGATATATGAGATGTAGATGATTAATCGCCAAAACATAGCCGTGCAGTGATTGGAGTTGCGGCTAACTTACTTACTACGGTGTGCCAATCACCCTAGATGAAGTTGCGTTGCTGTACAAAGGAGAAAGAGAAGATATGAGAGGAAGGTCATACGTTTTGATACAGCATGGATGACGTACCTTTAATTGGTAATTAATAATAATAATAATAGACGGCTAATATAAACCACAGCTGTACAGTGATTGGAGTTACGGCTAGCTTACTCACTATGGCATGCCAGTCATTCTAGACGTAATTAAGATTATAGCAAAAGGAGACAGGAGATATGAGAGTGAATCCGTACGTCTTGATACAGTATGAATGGTATACTTGCAAAAACATATCAGTGAATAATAATGAAAACAAACGAGGTGTACAAAATACAGCCGTGTGGCTTACTCGCTCGCTACAGCACACCAATCCTAATCCATTTCCAATCACTCCAGAATCCAGACAAGAAAAAAACGAAGAGTGCATAAATTCAAGAAATTGATACATACATTTCAAAACAGTATAGATGATATACATATCCAGTTAAGTAACCACAGAAATATATTAGTGAATAACAGCGAAAACAAAAAACTAATATCAACCACCGCTGTACAGCGATTAGAAAGCACACTAATTACCTCGCTCGCTCGCTTGTTCGCTACAGCACCAATCCATTTCCATTTCTAACACCAACACAATCTCCAACCACTCCATCTCTAACCCCCCAGAATTCTAACAAACATGACCCCCCGGACATCCAAACAAATCCACACATACAGATTCCGCAACAGCACCGCTGACGTCCGACGTCCGACGTAATGAGAAAGATACGTATGTATGCGTGAAATGTATAATTATGATTGTAGTGATAATTATTAAGGGATGAATGAATGGATGAATAAAATGGATGATTCATTACCACTAGGCTTGTGGCTTGTGTACCTATACAACACCACACAACGCAACACAACACCACACGAAGCGAAGGAAAACATGTGTGTGAAATAGATAATCTCTCGCATGAGAATCGTAAACGTAAGTGTGATGGAGTGAGAAGAGAAGCGAGGAGGCAAAAAAAACCAGTACCCACTCGCCTGGTATTTTGATGATCGCATTGGAGATTATATATGTGTATGTATATTTGGAAAATAAATACACAAAACTTTTTAATATTTAGCAAACAATAATATCAGTATCAGGTAATGAACGGTTTTCGGTCACTACCATATAAAACACACCAACTCCTCACCCCAAATCTATCCCCCTCCACACTTCCCCCCACACCTCCCCACCCTCTCCCAATGCACCAAATGACCTCTAACCGTCCTCACCCACCCTGCATAAACCATGGTACTTCCTCCCACCGCCATCAAACTCACCAAAGCCACCCACCCAAACTGATCTTGTCTCGACCAAATAATCGCCATCACATAGTTCCCCAATTCAAATAGTGCTACGAGGGAGTATTCGCAGCCGGCGAAGGAGGAGCGCTGAGTAGGTGCGACGAGGGTTTGGCTTAGTTGTTGGGTGGTGAGATCGAAGATCCAGAGACCGAGACGGGAGAGAGAGAGGGTAGCAAAGAGAAAGAGGGCGAGAAGGGGAGAACTGGGGGAGAGGGGGGGAATGATGCGGGAGAGGAGGGGAGTGCTGGGGATAGAAGTGGAAGTGGAGAGGATCCAAAGGATGAGGGTTACGGGGATCTGGTGTTTGTTTAGTGTGTGGATTATTATAAATAATCATGAGAGGGGGGATACATACAAGATTTATAAATTGCCATGAAAGACCCCAAAGACCTAATCGTTCCAATCCAGTGGTGATTCTTCCCGATTCGTCGATTTCACCTTCTCCCTGCGACAAAACTTCCTCTGAATCATTGGATCTGTTCAGACGATCGTATGGACCATGTCCATGAGCCTTTGAGAGTTGTCGCACTCCAAATGGTGTTACAACGGTGCTACTAATTTCCACCACACTTCCCGCTGCTCGGGCGAGCGTAATAAGATCCAACGAAAATCCCGCATTCAGTAAGAAAGTGATAAACGTGGCACCATACGAAAGTGCAGAAAAATGGAGTACAGAGAGCGACATCGAAGGAATCCAAACTTTAGACGAAAAATAATTCCTAAAGTCTTCCTTGTGCAGATGAAGTCCTCGCTTGAATTTCTCCCTCAAACTTAGCACCTCGACATCCGATATCACTTCATCATTTCGAACCTCCTTCTGTTGTTGTAATCGAATGTTAGATCTCCATACTCTCCTCGCAGACCACATTTCGAATCCCCAACTCGCAGCACTCATCCCACCTACAACAATCACCCCAATTTTTATTCCCAGTCTCGAGATTAGGAATGAGATTAATATTGGAGCGAGGAGCTTACAACTCAGATCGATTCTTCTCATCGAAGAATTTAAATGCGTGAGATCATATTGATTCCCTTCCGGTGCGGCAGCAACAACCACCCAATCTCTTTCCATTGACAGCATATTCCCATTAGCGCTCAATCCTTCCAAAATACCAAATCCAAGAATTGGTAGGAACATGACGATTTTCGTGGTATCTCTAAATTTGACATCATCTTTCCTGGACTGAAGTAAAGGTATACCATTTTCAGGATTATTCTCCGATTCAACCACGAAAAACCACAATATAGAAGCGCAAATCACCGCAAGTCTATTAACGGTAATCGTAGTCAAAAGTGTCTTGAGTCGATCTGGACTTGTATCAACCCATCTCCCTACATGCGAGGAGAAACAAATGGATGCTAAAGTCCTCACGATACCGCTATTGAAGTGCAAATCATGGAAATTAGTATATGTTCATCACGTGAGATCCACCATCTCATCTCCTTGTCCCACGCCCCAATTATTCATGGGGGAGAAAAACATACCGAACAGAAGCAGCGACCAAAGTATCAGGCCATGCATTTGCCGTAAAGATAATCTATCAGACATTCATCAATCGTCCATAAATCCAGACTCTCCATCGCATAGCATAACTCACAGCCGCGAATTCATAACTTCTTCCATTCCAGGTGGATAAAAAGTGACTCAGATAAAGAGCCCAAGCTTGTGTTTTATTCAAGTCCGTTTCCACTTCCATTTCCATTTCCATATTCATTTCCGTCGGTATCACTTCTTGCTCAGCCCCATTCGATATCAAAGCGTCTCCCTCATTCTCATCCTCATCGTCTCCATCCCCATCATCTAAGACTGAATCCGAATCCGAATCTAGATGCAAACCCGAGTCCAGATTCTGCGCACGCGAAGTCATCTGAACTCCTCCAGTTCTATTTTCATCTATCACTTCGGCGTGGGTTGAATAATGCTCTCCAACTATAGCCATATCTAGGGTTGAGGATTTGTAATGATATAGTATTAAACATTCGTTAGTGAAGTGTAGTATATCATATCAATCACCTACTGATAGATATATGGTGTATATCAGAGTGAGTAGGGTAAACGGTTTTGATTTTGAAGCTATTTTAATGATCAGAAGAGCGAATTTGACGAGACTAATTATTCCTCAACAAGTTAAAAATGGATATTCACGTGACTATGGATATATTATCTGATATGTATAGAATCTATTCCCAATTTCGAAGATCAAATTGGAAATAGGACCCTGAAAAAGACTCTAGACTTCAATTCTGTTTTTAAATTCATTCTGAAGGTTTCAGTTGTAGATAATACATATGAATAAGATAACATAATACTTTACACCAATCAAAAGAGTGATAGTATGAAAATATATACTTACACATGCGTAAAATTATATAACTCTGCTCATTTCTACACATATCCATATGCCCTCTCCCCAACGACTCAGCCTCATCATTGAATCTCAATATCAAACCTTCTCTCCGGACCCTCCGTTCTCACACTCGGTCCATGAGTTCTCCATATCCGTGTCCATTCCCTTTCCATATCCATATCCATATCCATTCCCTTTCCTCCCACTCCGTGCCATTCCCCATCTATCATCCATCCCTCCACCATCAATCTCTCGCACAAATTCGCAAACCCAACTTCCGAGCACCGACTCTTCCCTCCCATCCACCAGGTGATCTGACCCCAATTATACATGCCCCTCTCTTCCCATTCTATTTTAGGAATTCTCGTCTCCGAGTGCTCCGAGTACTCCGTACGAAGTCTATCAATATCAATATCCATAGAAACAAAAATAAAATGAACACTCGGGTAATTAGGGAGCCACAGACGAGACAAGACGATACAAGACAAGACAAGACAAGGAGCGACAAGCTAAGATAAAGAGTTAAGTCAGGGGTAGATACCATTCCGCGACCCTATCTTTCCTCCCTTCCATTTCCACTTCTCCAAATACAATACCAATACCATACATACGCTGATGAGCCTCCCTCCTCCCTCGCCTCCTTCCGAGGAACCGAAGCGAACTCGCAAGTATAACCACAACGCACGTAGAAAAACCCTTCGTTCACGTGCTTCAATTATGTTTATTTCCCCTCTGATATCTACTCCCTAGCTCCGTACTGGTGTACCTACCTATCCACTGTGATATGTATATAATTTCCGATTCAAATATACGGAATATATATATAACCTTGCTTGACTAGTAAGTAAGAAAGTAAGTAAGTAAGTAAGTATATATACAATATATAAACGAGTAAGTATATAAATTAAGTACATGAGCACCTTTTCGAAAAGTCCCTAACAATCAAAACCAAAATCAAAATCAAAATCATCTCACGAGTCAAGTCATAACCCTTAAAAAACATCCCAGAAATGAGTAAACAGAGCTCGGAAAGGTCAATCCATTGATACATATTCCTCGTAGTCGCTTGTTCGGCACCACTCACGGGAAAAGGAATATTATTGCGGTTGTGGTTGCGGATGCGGCTGTTTTGGGAGAGAATGAGATACCGCTACCTTCTGTGTAGGTAGGTAGGTAGGGATCTTGAGATTTTTTGTATTGATATTTTGTGCTTGTTTGTTTATTTGTTTGGAATTGGGAATTGGGAAATGAAATGTAGGGTTAATTAATTAAAGATTGTATAACTGTTAGATGTTAGATGCTAGATATTAGATACTAATATCTACATAACTACATACCTATCTTTGTAGAGGAGGGGTAACGCGATAAACTTCAAAAACGAAACACTAGGTACGGGAGATACCTATCTGCTACATCAACATCAACATCGACATCACGAAGGCAGATACTGATAGCAGAAGAATAAGATATTGGGAATATTTGTATTGTGATTTCTGTATTTTTTTTCATATTGTATTTATTGTATTCTATTCTATGCAATAGCATCCATCCATCCATCCATCAATTTTCATGAAGCAAGAAAAAGACTGACCACTACCATATTACAATATAAATATTTCCTTCCTCCCTTCCTCCTTCTTTCAAAAGAAAAAATCCTCATCAATGACTAAAAGTCTCCAAACCACCAATTTTATATAAGAAATGAAAGAAAAAAAGTTGGAAAGAATCGATCGTGAGAAACAAATCCATCCATATCTCCATCCATCATGAAAACCAACGCCCCGAAAGCAATCCATATATTCAATCAGAAGAAGAAGAAGCAAAGATTCTCCCCGGAGACCGTTTCTCCATTTCTCCATCCATGTATAATCATTCGTAAACGCCGTAGAGGAATGAAATTGAAGACCTCTCTCCCACAATCCCATGCACCCCGTCCCATTCCATTCCGTTCTGCTTTGATTTTCATTCATATCCCGATCCAGCATGCGATATCTATGCACCACTATCTCTCATCCTCTAAAATCTCCCTAATCGCTCCTCCATACCTCCCCAGTAAACAATCGGTCTGGGTTCCATAATCTCCAATCCACTTCCGAAATTCTTCTTTTCCTCTTCCAGATCTTGCATCGAGGGTTGACGATGCATGATGGAATTGATGGTGTTGATGGGACTGTTGGAGGATTGAGAGGTGTATGAGTCTCGGCTGGTGGATGTGTTGGAGTTGATGGAGGAAGGTGATGAGGAACGACGGAAGGATCCGCGAATGCTGGAGATGGAGAACGAACGCATGATTGGTTTGGGTTTGGGTTTTTGGTTGTTGGTATTGGGTAGTGTGGTGTAGTGTGGTGTAGTGTAGTATAATGTGATGTAATTGGTTGATAGTTGAGTTGAGCCCGAGTATGTGACTTTAGATTGAGATGAAGAAGGTATTAGGATAGATAGATGAACAGATATAATATTACTTTCGAGTGATCTTTAGTAACGAAAGTAGTAGTTGGTAATGTAATTGATGGATAGATATAAAAATCTGAATGATAAAAGACTGATAGATAGATAAATATATATATCCCGGGCACAGCCTTTTAGATATAACAACGAGTGACGAATAACTTTCTCAAGTGGAGAAAACTTTTTCAAAGATAGATAGATCTCGACCTTTCACTAAACTTCAAGAGTGATGCAAAGATGAAGAAAAAAGAACACGACGACGTGGAACAGCAGATGCTCCAGTTCTTAAGTGAAATGGCGAGATGGTCTCAAAGGGAAGTAAAGTGTCCCATTCTGGTATGTACTAATTATGTGACCTAGGTAGTATTTCTGATACACGCATGGAGCTCCGTTCTGTTATGCAATGTAATGCGATACGGATCCACTTTAAAGGGAAGGGGAAAGGGAAATCCTGATAATTGATTGAGAATTTCCGGGATCAGGTTAGATACGTTTTATCCTTTTTTCTCTCTCCACTGTGTACTACTATGCATGTAGTGTGTACGGAGTAAGGAAGTGGAATAACTTGGCAGGTACTTGGGCTTTGGTCGACGGGTTTGTGTGAGGAGGGATGGAAATATCTAGAAATAGAATTATGAATAGCAATACCATACCATACGATACGATACGATACGACACGTACCCAGTATACGGGCTCAGACTCAGATGGAGAATTAAAGTATTGAATACTTACCTAGGTCTCTCTATCTGGAAGGGAGATGAAGAGGGGCAAGTGTGAATAAAATGATCAACGCATGTTGGAATGGCAAGGGGATGGAATTTGATGAACAAGGGGGCCCATTTGTATTGTGTAAGGGTTTTGGATGTTAATGCATACGAATCCGATATACTCCATACACTTCATTTGGTCAATTGTGACTTGATATGAATGTGATGTGAATGGATGTATGTAATATGAATGGATGTATGTAATATGAATGGATGTATGATATGAATGGATGTATGTAATATGAATGGATGTATGATATGAATGGATGTATGTAATATGAATGGATGTATGTAATATGAATGGATGTATGTAATATGAATATCTCTCTATCTCCTCGAGTACATGGTATGAATAAAAGAATGCAATAATCGATACTCATAATCGATAATCAATAAAATTGTAACATCAATTTACCATCAATAGATTGGATATAGATTAGATAAGTTATGTGTCCAGGTACCGATGTATATAGATCCATACCATTCATGTAATCAAGCCGTTTCTCCAAGAAACACCTCGGAAAATCATGTTACAGAAATTGTCTGGAGGTCTGGAGAAGGTCAAACTTTGAAGAACGCACGCATGACACATCTTGAATCTTTTCCCCGGGTAACATACGATATAATAAACTTTTTAGATGGATTGTGTCTATGTGTCTATGTGTCTATCTATCTATCTGTCTGGGAAGTATCTGTCTAGGAAGTATCTGTCTGTCTATCTGTCTGTCTATCTGTCTGTCTATCTGTCTGTCTATCTGTCTGTCTATCTGTCTGTCTATCTGTCTATCTGTCTGTCTATCTGTCTGTCTGTCTGTCTATTCTTCCATTCTTCCATTCTTCCATTCTTCCATTCTTCCATTCTTCCATTCTTCCATTCTTCCATTCTTCCATTCTTCTATCTGTACCATCTATATTGTTCTATACATAAGCCCAAATGTAGGCACTCTTTATAAAAACGTACCTGCAGAACGAATCAAGCCCAACCATTGGATAAATGCTCTCTCAAATCCTCCCATCCAATTACCTAGCTATCATTCCATGTACCAAAAAAAGGTACCGACAACAACCTCGGAAAATATGAAGAAAGAAAAAAAAAAAGAATCAAATCAATCAATCACTCACTCCCCCTGCACCAACTCCCTAGTCACAGACGTATGTGTGATGAAATGATACCGGTAGGTATACGAAGGACGGAGTGAGTGAGTGAGTGATTACGCTTTGATGACACCAGTTCTTACGAAACCCCCTTCGCCACCGGGTCATTAGACTGAATGTGGAATCTCTGGAATCTTCTCAAACTTCAATCTCAAACTTTGATAAGGAACTAGTGAGGAGATGATGATGATGATGATAAAAATAACCTTGGAAGTTGTGTGTCTAGTATGATAGTTAAGGGATTGTGAAAAAAGAAAATATTAATTATGAAAAATGTTTGTTTTACTTAGTCAGGTATTTATGCCTCTTTGATAAACTTTAATTAATCTTCTCATAAAAGATGGAATAAACTCTACAGACGATCATCGATATCATCCTCATCATCATCATCATCATCATCATCATCATCATCATCAAATCCATCACATTCATTCTTCAAAAGAAAGAACAAACGAAAAGAAACCTAACCTACCGGCACCGGTACATACCAAGCCGTTCCCCTTCCAAGTTCCCCTCCCACTCCCACTCCTACTCCACGTAACACGTCAAACGGCATTCTGCATTCATTCCGCCTTCGTAGCCATCCACCATCCACCATCCACCATCGTAGCATGTAGAAATGATCCATTCCACCTCTCTGCATCGAAACCCCCCCAAAGATCTAGAAGCCTCTCCTCATTCCTCATCCCTGCCCCACAATTCCTCTCCTCCTCCTCCAGTCTGCAAGTTCCCCGTTAAGCTTTTCCCACGACGACTATCGAGTCGCCAGTGAAAAATGAAAAGGCTTCTAGACCTGCCTTTTTGAAGTTTTGCTCAATCGGTCGAGAAACAACACATACGTACATCGCTCTTCTGCATGGAATTCTCCATCTGCGTTCTCTGTTTTCGCTTGTGCGTACGCGGTATGGGATTTCTATGGGCTCTTTACTTTTGTATGGATGAATAGATAGATGATGGAGTACAAATGTATGGTTGGGAATCCTCCCACCATCTACCGATACATGCAATGCGGAAACACTTCATTCAGTCCATCATCTCTCCATTCATTCATCCATTCATCAATTCACATTCCCACATTTAAGGACTCTGTAATACATTACTCATTGTTCATTACTCACTACTACCTAGGTATAGTTAGATATAACCTGTAACATCCATCCATCCATCACATCCATCACATCACGAGATTCCCACTCCCTTCAGTTTCAACCCTGAAACGGAGCTGCGACAATCGACATTCGACCGTCGTCTCACCGGTATACTCTTACGGGGTAACCGAGTACAGATGGATGGGATGACTACATATCTACCTAGTACGTACATACAGATGACCGATGGAGTAGACTGGTACTGGTACGCGCGAATTGATTGATTGATACATCAACACATATATCGCACATACGATATATTACGGAGTGAGAAGGGTGACAGTAAGGAAAATGGTATCACTCGGTGTTGCCGGTTCCTGTGCCTGTTTTCCTGTCTGCAATTGAATTTGAATTGAATTTGGATTTGAGAATCGGCTTTTCCTTGTGTTTTTATTTCCTTACATTAGTTTAATACAGTTCTATAAAATACAATACAATACAAATACAATATTACACTTCATTCCATTCCAATCCAATCAATCCAACTCCAAACCACACATTTATTCTCCAACTCCTACCCTCCCTCCTTCCTTATCAATCCGTCCCACTACCGGTTTTCTTTCACATCATAGATGGCTTACTATTCAACCCTGACCCAACATCACACAACACAACACCTTGTTAGATAGATTGATTATATTCGGATCAGATTAGATTAGATCAGCATATACCGCACCTGTACTCTCCTTGTAAAATTACATCAAATTTGTGTCTTTGTAATCATATAATCATATAATATCACATCATATTTTATCTTTATCTCCATCCCGCTCCCCTCCCTTCCCTCTCATCTCATCGCATCGCATCGCATCGCATTACAAACTCCGTGATCTTATCATATCAAATCATAACATAACATCTCATCATACCATCTCACCATACCATGCCATACCATACCAGTATCAGATTCACATCAGATCACATCACATCACATTACATATTACACATACCACACACTCAAAAACAAGCACCCACCAGATCCTCCTTTCTATCCCTGATTCTAACTCCAATATATAGGTACACTTACATATACACTTACCCCTCACGTTTCCAAACACAACCATTTTGCACTCCCCTCCTGGCTTCTCCTGTCTATCTATTCTGTTCATCTATTCTGTTCATCCATCCCTTGAGAAAAGTATCGCTTGCCTAGGTAGGGTAGGCTTATAGGTAAGGTTAATCTATCTACCTAGCAGTTAAATCCTGGTTACTGTATCAATATCATCAATATCATCCTCCTCCTCCGCCCAATATCACAATCTCAAAAGCCTAAAACTCAAACCCCAATACTCAATACCCAAAAACCAAACCCCACAAGTCTCAAAACCCCAACCCAATCTTCCACATGCTCCCTCCCTCCCAGACCAGACGACCAAGATAAACCAATAAATCAATAAATCAACTGCTCCTCCTCTTCCTCTTCCTCTCTCTGCTCTTCTAGACTACCACATACACTCTATCCATTCATCTAGCTTTTCTTCCATATTTCCATATTTCCATAGTTAGGTATATACATAAATAGATACTTCCTCACATACTTCCACACATCCACACATCATCCATTTTGAGTTCAATTCACTACCATACAATACGATGTCCAATAACACAACAATCCATACAATAAGGTTAATCACACGATAATTAGCCTTCTCTTTCCTTTCCTTTTCGTCTTTCGAGAAAAAATTTGGAAAAATTGGAAAAATTGGAAAACTCAAATGGATTTCATTTTATTTGATTTGATTTGATTTCATGGGTTTCTTGCTTGCTTGCTTTGTTTTATATGTGAGGAGGGGAGGGAGGGGAGGGGATTAGAGTGGAGTGGATTGGATTGGATAGGATGGATTGATAGATTTTGTTGGAGACTTGTTTAGGGTTTTCTAATATGCAGTATGGGATAACTATGGGATATATATATATATATATTTTCTGAGGGGTGAATATGTAGATAGTAGATGATAAATGTATAAATAGATATATATACATACATATTGTTGTGAAATCGAGTCGAGGATTTTATTTCATTTCGTTTCATTTCACTGATTCTGATTGTGAATTTCTGAAATTCTCCAGGTGAGAAAGTAAGAAGGTGAGAAGGTAGGTCAAATTACTCACGAGTTACAAGAGAAAGAAAGATTGTCTTATTATTATGATTATTGGCATGGATAGTTAGTTACCCAAACCATTCTCATCGAAATCTGACGTGAAAAAGCTCAATGATGCTCCATCTATCCGTCCATCTATCTACACATCCCTTCACCAAGTCACAAATCTCAACCTCAACCTCACCCCTTCCTCTCCATCCCCACCCTCCTCGGCACCCTCGCCATCCAATAAAGCCCCAACGCACCCCCCACATTCACACCACTGTACACCCACGAAATCGCCAGATCTCGCCAGCGATGCTCATAATACACGCCCACGCTTGCTAACAGCATATTAGTATTTCCTACCGGACAGATATCGCAGACGGTGAGACTTTCAGGGGTAAGTAGATGTGCGGGTGAGGTTAGGAGATAGGATGAGAGATATTGGGCGCAGGTGAGAGGGGAGGGGGGGACGATGTGGAGGATTTCGTTGGGCGCGCAGACGATAGTGATGCCGGAGAGACCGGTGGAGAGGAGCGAGGAGGAGAGGTAGGTGACGGGGGTGCTGCGGTACATGAAGATCCAGAATTTGGGGAGGGAGGTGATGGGGACTAGGATTCTGGGTTGGGGGGTTTCATCTGTCAGTGCTGTTGTGTGGTGTTGTTTTATGGGGTGGGAGGTTGGAGAATGTGGTATACGTACCCGCAGAAGATCAGAGATAAGGTGTAGAGAAGCGCAGAGATATTAACGCCGGTAGCGGGATCGGGCATGATGGTGCCCAGCATTTGCGAAAAGGTGGAGGAGAAGAGGAAGAATGATACGTTGATGAGATACATCAATATTCCCCGCGAGCTCAGAGATCGCGTCGCGAGAGCGTGCCGGTACATTCCAATTGGATAGTACCACGTTGCGAACTGGACGGCGGCGAGGAAAAATATACCGGGGAGCTCGGCGATGGTGTTTGATAGGATGAATACCATCCAGGAGTATGTTCGGGAGGAGCGTTCGCGCGCTTCGTAGAGCGTGCGACTATCCATGAAATGGGGTAGGGTCAGTTGTACGAGATTTCCGTGAAGGGTGAGAAGGAGGAAGGTGGAGAAGATTTGGTTCTGGACTCCTTGGATACTGGTTTGTGAGTTGTAGAATGAGAATCCGTTGATGAGTCCCTGGATCTTGTTAGCGACGGAAGTCTCACAATTGATTGGTACTTACTGCTCCAAGAGTCAGAAAAAACTTGGAATATACATAGGCTGGAGTTCGCCAGTCAAGCTCAAAGTTCCTTTTAGTTACGATATATAACTGGTAGAGGAAAGATGTCGCAAATTCGTTCGAGGAAGATCCATTAGTCAAATCATACGAACAGGAGAGCTCACGCTTTATGTTAACCAGATCTTTCTTGATGAGTTTTCTTTCCTCAGAGGTGCTCCAGATATCAGTCCAAGAGACGGCTGACTTGTCGACCACTTCGAGTAACCACTCCGCGGGATTTTCGTCAACTCCACATTCTCGAGATCCATGACGTTGGAAGTAATCAATCAGGGTTCGCGAACTCTGTCCGAGTTCCCCAAAATATGCAGATTTTCCTTCGTGGAGAAACAGCAGTCGGTCGAACATCTCAAATAGTATTCCGGATGGTTGGTGAATGGTACAAAGAATTGCTTGGCCTTCGCTGGCCAGCTTTTTTAACAAGGTACAAATTGACCAGGCGGTGTTGCTATCGAGACCAGATGTAGGTTCGTCTAAAGACGATTAGTCTTCTATGAAAGAGTACGCCAATGAGTATCCTATAAAGCTTACCTAGAAAAAGAAGAAGCTCGGGTTTAGCAGCAAGCTCAACTCCTATAGTGACACGCTTTCTTTGCTCAACATTCAAACCTTCTCCCGGCACCCCAATGATAGCTTCAGCAAAACTTGTCATGTCTAGTGTGTGAATTAGATCATCAACCCATTCTATCTTCTCCTTATCCGAGCACATCTTTGACTGACGCAGTCGTGCGCTGAATATCAGGGCCTCCCGAACAGTTGACGTTGAGAGATGCAAATCTTGCTGCTGAGCATAACCCACCTTTCGTGCAAAACCATCATCTTGATACTTAGCATCGACATATTTTTCTCCTCGGATGACTCCAGTTGTTGTTCGGTTTGCGAGAACGTTTAAGAGACTGGTCTTTCCTGCACCGGATGGACCCATCAAAGCTGTCAGCGTTCCAGGTTTAATCCATCCCTCGATATTGTCAAGGATCTTTTTCGATGTCCCATGAGTATGCACATCGTAGGAGAGTTCATCCCATATAAATGTTGCAGCGTGTTTGCCGTCACCATCATTGTCATTGTCAGCATCGTCTGTAACGACTGTTAAAGGAGTATGTGAGTTGTTGTGAGTATCGTGCAATGGTGGGTCTTCCTCATCTCTCTGTGAGATCTGATTGGGCAATTGTCCACGTCTAAAAATCAGAACTTCTCCCTTGGATCGCGCGGCAGAGATATACTCTGTAGCTAAAATGTACAGTCCACACAGAAAAACTCCGAATGCTAGTATGATCGCAAGATTCCTCCATAAAACGGCTGTGTCCATCTGAAATGCGCTAGCGAGATAAGCATCCCCATCAACGATAATTGCTCCGGGGATCGCGCCTACTGTTGAACATTGTCTCCCATTGTGATTTACCTGATTATATTCAGGTCCTTCCGGAATGAAATGGGCACAAGAGAATTGACGACCGGAGAATTCGTTGATCATCAAGCTTTCGAAGGTATAGTAGATTGGATCAATATAATTAAACCATCGGAACCAAGGATGCATGCTCGAAATTGGTAGCACGAATCCTGTGTATGTCATTAACAACAAGATGAAACACGCTCCTGGTGCAATCGATCCAGTCAAGGTTTTCGACATTGCTCCGATGGTTCTGAATAACATGGAACCAGTTAGAAGGCTGCAAAATGCAAACACAAAGAACGTAAAGAATGCTGCCGGGGTTCTTCGCAAATTTGCCAAAAAGTAAAACGGTACGTTGAAAGAGATCGTCAACAGTATTTTATTTGGAAGATCAGCAATCATTGAGGCGATGGCTTCCGTAGCGGGATGATATAATGCATATTGGAAATGCTTTTCGACAATCGGCCGTTGATCCCACAACACGACGCCTTCGAACGCACCAAGAAAAGTGTTGGTTAGAACAGTGAAGAAGATCAGAACGCCACGACCATAAAAGCTGCTGGTATCCTCAGCTAAATTGTAAAACATACTACCCAAGATGATTGAGATGATTGCATTGCCGCCAATGCTTGAGATAGGAGGTGCAATATCGTTGATCAATCTCTGAAAACATCGATTTAGGCACAGTATAACTTGGGAAAAGAACGAAATGATGTAAGGAGACTTTGCTCGCTGTCCGGCAGCCTTATATAATTTCTGATCAGCCCTTAGTCTATTGAGATTTTCCTCGTTCACAGGAAATTCTTGATTATAGACCATGATATCTTCCATGAGCTTTACTCGTTCATCACTCCCCTTCCAGGCTCGCGCAAAATCGTCTGGAGTTTGCGGAACCTTTGTTTCAAAGCCTTGGCTTATGAGTTGCATTCTTTCAGCAGAATTGGTGAGAGAAGCTAGAAAATCGCTAGTTGTAGCTCGCTTGGGACAAACGAACCCGAGATGAGCGAAGTATTCCTTCGCTGCGTCGGTACGACCGAAGTATATCTGACGACCTTCATAAAGAAGTATCACTTTATCAAATAAGTTGTAAACATCCTGTGCAGCTTGATACATCGTGACAAGATGAGTTGACCCTGTCACTTGAGCTGCTGTTCGAAGAACCTTGACAAAGTTGAGCGCATTTGAGCTATCCAGACCTCGCGTGCTGTTGTCCCAACATTGAATTGATGTTTCGCATGCAACAACTTCGGCAATGCTCGTTCTTTGACGTTCTCCCCCACTGAGTCCTTGTATGAAGTCATTGCCAATTTTAGAGTCCAGCGTACCAGTAAGGCCTAAAGCTGCGGCCGTAGCCATGATTGTCCGCTTGGTAGATGCTCGCGGGTCAGAGTCATGGTTCAGAGAATTTGCCGGTGTTCTAGCCTGTGTAGGTACGGCCAATGTTTGGGAGACAGTCAGGTGGGGAAAGTGAACATCAGATTCTGCTCTGTAGTTGCATTCACCTCGAAATTCGGAATGTATCACGTTGCTTGGAATTCCTAGTCATTGTTAGATTTTCACCCTGATATTTACGATTTAAACGTACCTTGATAATTTAATTGCGATGCAGAGTCCACAAATAAGCCGTGAGTCTGTCCTGCAATTGTCTTGAGAAAGGTCGTGCAGCCACTACCCGGTTTTCCAAGCACCATAAGCATCTCTCCACTACGAACTACACCTTCAAAGTCTCTAAGGATGTTGACTCGCATTTCTTCCTTATGGCCAAACAACTGGAGTACCTTGTTATAAACCACAAAAACATAATTCGAAACGGTTTTCTGGTAGTCCGTCGGAGTGTTGAATCCATAGACGTTAAGGTTTTGGAAGGAAACGCTGATTGTCATCTTTCGGCATCTTTCTGGGTTTTGATACTTCTCCAAAAGCCAGTCTCTGTAGTTGAAGCTCCCCATCATATCATCAGACCTTAAGCTCACCTCGTCTGAGTCGTTGGGAATGGCTGATTTTGTAGGGGCATCTCTCTTTTCGGATGGATGGAGATCAGTCTCTTGACAAAGATTGTCCCTGGAAATCCTCAACGAGCCATCGGAATTTGAAAGATCATTTCCTTCACGGTTTTGTACTTTTTTACCCATTGCGAAGTGTTTGCGTGGATGTTAAAGTGTGGAAAATTCAAAGTTGCTTCAGTATACCTAGGTAAGCAAAGCTATCTCAAAAGCCAATGATTAGTCCCAACTGGCGGTAGGTTTCACCAGAAAATAAATACGAATCACTTTGTAGGGTGAATCTAACAGGTAGTCCTGTCATATATGCAGTTATTCCATTTATCCCAACACTACCGAGGTCCCTAGTGTAACCCAAATTGAATAAACGTTCTAACTTAAATGAGTAATAATTCCTCAGTCCAAGAAAGGAATAAACAAGTGACAAAACATTTCCAGATTAAACTATTAATTCTTCACGAAAGTCAGCTCCTGGAGGCTTACTTGGATTCCATACCTCAATTTAGCCACTCTCCTGCGTTTAGGCTGGTTCAAGTGTGAAATTATCCACCTGCAACAAATGCACAGGTGTAAGCTTACCAGCGAGAGCCTTTGGCATAGCCTTGTCAAGTTTTTATACGTACTCCCGTCTTGATGAGTTGAGTATTTTGAGTTTTCTATGTATATATTGGAGTGTAAATCCCTCTGTTTTAGCCAAGTCATTCTTCGGTCTTCGCTTCATCATGATTTCTGATACCGTTGGAAACGTGCTGAATCTGTTCTCGCCGGCTCAAGACACTTCGCGTATTCTTCAGGTCCCTTCGTCATCTCTATCTTTGCTATCTTCTTTGAACATCCCGACTTGGCTGTCAAGATCATCCGATGCTTACCTATTTCTGGCGTCTTTGTCCCAATCCCCTACAGCATATCAGATACTTTTATACCTCAGTATTCTTTCACTTCCTTTCTTGGCCTGCTATTTGAAAACATGGCAGTCATTCGTAGCTCAGTGCTCGGATACTGCTCCTATTAGAGAACCTCCTACTGTTCCTTACATGATTCCATTCTTCGGGCGAATAGTTGACTCAATCATCAACATTCGAAAGTTCTTCCATGGGTTGAAGTAAGTTCAATAACTCCTTCATCAAAATTAACATACTCACTCATCTGTCTAAGCGACCAAACTGTCTACGGGGTCAAGATATTTGGGTATAAGTTTTTCTTTATCCAAGGTCCTGATATGATCTCAGGTCTTTGGAAAATCAGAGAACAAATCACAGCGCCAGTTCATCAAGTTTTTGTCTTGAACAAAATATTTGGAATGAACCCAAAAGCTGTACAAGCTTATGTTTTGGACAAATCGGGTCTCAACGCAAAGACTCATCCAAAAAGCAATATACTAACCCATAATCGCGTCGACTATATCACTCATGTTGGGTTTCTGCGATTACTGACTGGAGATGGACTTTCTGGACTCTATGCACGATGGTCACTAGAGTTCTCCTGCAGAATTCAAGCTCTTGAGATTGGTCAGGAATGGGCCGAGCATACTGATATCATGAAATTCTGGGAATTGCCATTGATAGCTTCGATGAACAAGGCCATAGCAGGTCCACTCCTCGAAGCCATCAATCCAGATTTCACAGAAGAATTTCTCGAGTTCCTTCCATATGCTAACCGACTTGTGAAATCCTTCCCGCCTTGGTTGATTCCTAGGGCTTACAGTCTTCGCAAAAAGCTTGTTGCCACCGTGAAAACATGGCACAGTATTGCAAGATCCCAGTTCAGAGATCGTTATATTGATGCTGATGGTGATGCTGATCCTTGGTGGGGCTCACGATGCATACGAGAACGACAGGAATACCTATCCAAGGTAGACGATTGGGACTATGATTCAATGGCTGTATCCGATTTCGGTCTCTTATGGGGGTCAGTCAAATCTACCTTTCCTTCAACAGCAGACATCACTGACTATCTCACCAGCGCAAGCATCAATGTGCACAAGGCAGCAGCATGGGCCGTCATAGAAATATTCAAAGATCCAGCGTTGCTTTCCCGTGTTCGGAAAGAATTACAGGAAGTTGCTTTTGACCCTGAATCTCTTGCATCCCCCCAGTTTATTCATAAACTAATTCAGATTCCGCTGTTACAATCGATTTATGCAGAAGTCATTCGCCTGCATGTAGAAGTTCAACACGTTCTTTATAGCCATCATTCGCCGGTGTATGTGAATCAGTGGATTTTCCCTAAAAAGACTCCTATTCTGGTACCCTGTGGCCCGGCACATCATGATACCAAAGTCTGGAACACGAGAAATGGCGAATTCCCACTGGATACCTTCTGGGCGGATCGGTTCTTACTATATCCAGAGAACGCTATGAGCGGGCCTATGATCACAACACCGTCATCCAATGGCGTTTCACAATTCATGTCATTTTCCCGTCAAAAAAATTCCTCGAAGCCAATCTATTGTGAGTCTGTTATGCGGAACTCTTTCATCGGATACGGCGTGGGAGAAAGAACTTGTCCGGGGCGCTTCTTGGCTAAACGTGAGATTATTGCAGTTTTTGCAAGAATTGTGCAACAATACGACATTGAGCTGTCGACAAAGGAAAAGCATTTCAAACACAGTATGGCATTTTATGGTTTTGGCACTCAAGCCCCAAAGAACAAGATACCTTTTAGGATTAAAAGAAGAGAATGTTAAATGGATAGAGAAATTCGCATGGAAGATATCTGAGAAGCCACGCTACTGTCACTTACTATTTGTATATTAGACTATGGGTCTACGGGGAGGTTGTGCTGATTTTTGCTGCGAGTGTTCTGATAGAAAATGATAAACTTGATCAACTCGGTCAAAATAAAACAACTTAGAGTTAATATGCTATGACATCCGTCTAAAATTGAAATTCCTTCATGATTGAGCTAAGCAAGTGAAAGTTTGACTTAAACCCTTGGATATTGCGCAGGAGCTGAATGTAGCTCACAGAAAAATTCGTGGAGATTTTCTTGATGTGGTTCTCGTTCCTGAATGTGCTATGTATATGACAACAAAAAGACTAACATGACGACGAAGTAGCATGAGTATCTAGAAGATCAAGCCCAAATATGCTGCTAAATGGAATCAAAATTTTCTACTTTTTATATTTTTCATCTTGAATTTTGCAGATCACCTTCTCATACACCCCCTTGACAACCTTACATAAATCTAGACCATATCACGATCCGTCATGGGTTGATGTGACTCTTGCATTCCAGCCTATTCTCGTTAACCACCAATCAAAATTTCAAGGGGGTCTTATTTACCCTTTCACTTGTGGTCCAAATCTCATGTTGGACCTTTATACTCTGCTGTTGTTCACTCAAAGGCCATCCATCTTCCTCCTGTTCCGCGGGGATTTTGATGACTTGGCTTACCCTCAACACGCTACTCCTTCCGTTGATGAAGGTTCTGATACCCGTTATTGTACCTCTCTCGATTCCTGGCAGTGCCATCATCCCATGCATTTCATGACGTGCACTTATGGAATCAATAGCACCGCTGTTCTCGCTAGTGCGTCTCGTTCGCCACTTTTTGGGAGTTGCGATCATCAGCCGCAATAATTCTTTTGCTCTACTGAAAAACTTGCTGCTATCTACGGGGGGCTGGGGTCCCATTACTTTCTGATTGCGAGAGACGAACAAAGCACGGAAGGCAGTGCCGGTGGTCAGAATTAGACCAACTTCGCCAGCGACAATAAGCCAGTAGACTTCCCATGCACTATCAAAGCTAGATTCGGCGTGAAGGCCAGAGACACGAATAATGGTCAGAACGATCATACCAATTGTGAGGCAGAGTGAGAAACCGAGGGCAATCTTCTGTGTCCAGCGAATTTTGATTTGCCAAATCAAGCGTACAGGGATTACAAGAACTGAAATTTTAGTACTTAAAGCATGTGGTTAGGATGTTTTCCTTACTGATAAGGTCTGAAAAAATATCTAGGACCATTTGAGAGATTGCATAGTTAATAACGACTTGCGCCTTGGCTCCTTGACCACATTGCACTGTGTTCAGTGAATCAGCAAGTATCCTAGAGGTGGCAGCAAGGAGACTCACAAACTTGAGGATTATTGTAATGAGGGCAAGCCAAAATATATATCGCCATGCCGTATCCCGCAATTATCAAATTAAGCACAAAAACTACCCACCAATAGCGAGTCATACTCTTGATTCTATCAATCAATTTCTTAAAGAAGAAAAGAAAGCTAAACTTGACGCTCACGATTGCGCCCCAGGCACACATCAGGCTTATTGTTGAACGCTCCGAATAATCATAAATGCGCTGAATGAAATCCTTGGGAAGTTGGGTGTAAATTTCAGAGGTTCCCAGTATCAAGGCTTCGGCCATAAAGAGGTTGTCAATGTAATTAAAAAGGAGACCAATGGATGCTGTGATGCAGAGAATGCCGACTACAATCAGAGCATCGTCTATAGCAAACTGTTTCTGAATTCGAATGCGTATGTAGAAGCGAATAAGAGCAGCAACGACTGCGAGTATGTAGAGTGCTAAGGTTGACGCCTTTTTCATCAGCTTGTGCTCGATTCAGACGAAGGGGTGGACTTACAAACAACTCTTGCTTATGGATTCGGCCCATATGATCAAATTGCGATAAACCCATCTCGAAAGCCGTTGTTCAAAGAAATGGAATTTTCGGGGGATTTACTAAAAGATTATCTTCTGAGATCTCCAGAGACCTTTACGTTATGTGAGTATGATAATGGGGGAACATAGACACAGCTGATGCTCACGTTTTCTTCCTGTTGATATTACCAAGCGCCGTACGTTATGGAGCCCTTCATGTTTCCATCATAGCCAAATCTATGTCCATTCTAAGTGCGTTGGGGGCTGACGTGGTCGTCACCGAGTACTACCGATAAAGTGACCGTTGTGGCGACTCTGACCATCCATCATATCTTGGTACATAGGAAAGGGTGTACAGCAAGTACGTAGGTGTTTCTTCATCTTTCATGCACCCTGCTGCACGTTGACAGGATGATTTTATCCAATTTTTCCTCCTCCAGTCCCGTCTACAAGCCACGCTGTAGGTCTACAGTGAAGATAGTTCTGGAAACATTCCATAACACAATCTCACTAACAATTCTCAGACATACGTCAGGCTTGCATAAGATGTTGTGATACCCACCAGCTCATTGATTAAGCTAGGCATTAGTTCGTGTATGCATTCTGCAATACACTTACTTTTTCATTTTCACCCGAACTTGAAACTTTTCATCTATGGATGAGTGCTACATTGACATACAGTCAACTTGCATGTATCCAATCACAGTTCTTACCGAACTATTATCTTATAAATAGGCAATATCGACTCTCTAACGCTGTCGCACGGGGCGTAATGAGATGGTTTTCATCTGCCTATCATAGTGCAGGCATATCAACGTCGGGTCGCACAATAACATTGCAAATATGAGCCCATTAATGCAGACCCATGGCCACTCCATACCTACAGAGCGAGATGCATACACATTGTGATTATTTCATTCACTACGCCTCAATGATACTTCAAAATCAATACGTTCAGACCAGTCTTCTTTTCTACACACCAAAAAATTTCTAGGCTACCTAGGTAGGTAAGGTAGAGTTTCATCTTGGTGAAAAAGTATAAAGATAATCACAGGCACATTTACGCCTCATTAGCGCGTTCAAACAGACATAATTTTGAGACAATTTACTTGAGTTATTAATATCTTGAGTTTCAAAACGCTAAAGAAATTCTTGTAATGTGTGTAATGCTGTTGGTAGGAAAAATACTGCTTCAATACCCTTGCCAAGAAATTGCTTTTCACTAATTTCCAAGTGATGCCGTAGTAACTTTTGCATCAGCCAACGGTCTGGAATATCAGAATCTAAGCCTCCTCTATACCTCGAAGTATCAGGGGCTATTCAGAGAGAGTTCATTCACTGCGCTCGCCAATTTGCCTGTAGCTCTCGAACTTAGTGGCTATTAAAGTTTAATTACTAATGCCTTCCATTCGCGTCAACAGCAATAGACACTTTAGCCCCGCATAAGTTTAGTGCATCAATGTCAGTCGGATTTGATCTTGTCAGTTATCTCGCTCTCCAGAGACAGAATATCGGAATATACACAATCATGCTTGTTAGAGTCCTGGCTCTTTTTGGATTTTTCGCCCTACCGTTTCTTTTCTCTCAAATGGTTACATATTTCCTCATCCCCAAAGATTTCGTGGAAGTCAGGAATGAAGACATCGATGGTTATGACGAGGAAGAGTTTTATGCTCATTTTTCCGTCAAAGAATGAGGTATCTCTCCTCCAATAAAGAATAATTGTAAGTGACACACTAGAGTGCTAAATGGCTATACTAATGTTCAACATCAATCAGCCGCGAACTTGGAACCCATAGCCGTAGTAACTGGCTCGACTTCTCAACAATCAGCAAGTAACCTGGATTTTGCGAGGGGAGAATTGTATGTTCCGCTAAGTTTGGGTATCAGCACAAACGAGCACAACGTGTTCCATGGTTATGGGTTGAAGTGATTCACTCAGCGATTTTCCCGTTCTATGGAACTCATTGAGATTGCCATGATGAGGACACTCAAAGTCAGGAAATCGCGACGATGAATAGCAATCTTCAATCTTGACAGGTAGTTGGTGGAATCAATGTACATGAGTTGGCTCTTAGTATAGGAAAATGAAGATCATGAATCAAAGCGCCGTGCTTTTATCTTACCCGAAATTCTTTATGTGCAAACATCGAGTATGTTTGCTTATGTGCAAAACTTTCCATGTATACTTGTACGTAGTTTTTATTCACAATCATTGACCTCACAGGTAGATATCACTCTTCAATTGAAGCCGGTGATGTCAAAGTAGAATAGAGTACATATGGCTCACATGAAATAGATGCTGGATTTTGCGACGTAATTGAATTGCGCCATAGCTACCTAGTGAAAATAGTCGATGTAACGAGTTCCCTCTATGACTCTGAGCTATATTCTGGGATCACCCCTGGCCCAATATCGTATGCATGCTTGCTGTGTTTCTGCTCCTCTTTCAAAGGAAATTCAACACCAGAATGGCAAAAATGGCTCCACCAGCCTGAAGTCTAGATTGGAGTTGCTGATTCTCTGCCCCGGCGGACAGTGAGGTAGTGGTATCAGTTGAATTGGCAACCGAAGAAGTGGTAGCTAATCAAAGTAAGTTGTTGCACGTCATAAGTATCCGAGATTTGTATTGGGTAGTTTTACTTGGACTTGCGCTCGTTGTTCTGGCACCTGTGGTGGGAATGGCACTCGGAGCAGAGGGAGCCGCACTAATAGATGAGGGGCAAGATGGAAGTGTACTGGCGATGGAGATCCCCGCCCTGCGAATGTCTATGAGTAAAAATTTCTTATAAAGTGGAACCATGTGTATTTACCCCGAGCACAAATTCACCGCAAACGAGATAACCGCTAAGCAGCATGTCAGAAACTTGCCGATTTGAAGAAGGATTGAATATTTTACATACAATTAAAATCAGCCGTATCGCATTTTGACAACGAACAACAACCTATGTTTTGGGAGAACGAGCTGTCAGCGCAGATGCAGTTGATATCAGTCTGACCGCACTGTGACGGCAAACTAGATAGACAGCTTTGCTGTAAATGAATGTCAGTAACGGATGGCATATGACTGACTAGAGAACACCTTACAGCGCAAGATGGCAATTGAGCTGAGACTAAAGAGACAGTGCTCAAAAATGCAAAAATTTGTTGTGTAACCTTCATGGTGGGTTTTTGTGAATTTTGACTGAACTCTAAATTTTCTTCTGAAAAATGAATGTCTGATAGAATGTTGAGAGGCAGAACTAAACGTGGAGCTTTTTCAAAGTCAAGATGCCTTCAAATCTTCCATCAGAGTAGCCCGCTAGCTGTTTCTAGCCCCCATTCTGTATTCAAGAGCCTTGTATCTCTCTTGGCCCCACGAAGATTAATGTTCTAATCTTACACACCACCTTCGAAGTAAGGCAACGGCGTGGTATATTGACACATTCTTGGAAATTCGAAGCGGTGCACCACCAGTCCTTGACACTTGGTTATCATTTGTGCAAAAGAAGCCCAATATTGAACAGTCCAAGAAACTGAGGTAGTATTTGTACCATTAGCCTTTTGCTGTAGTGCCTCAAGAGTCAGAATCTGCAGATGAATATTACGTTATCAGGGTTGTAAAGCTGGTATTATAGCCACCATCTTCGCAGTAAGCGTGGCGTGATCTTCAAAAAGAAAATAAGCCGCATAAGTGCTAATCGAGCACAGCTGTTCATCCGGTCCTAAAAATCACACAAAAACAGTCATTTTGCCCTATTTATAACCATAATCCTTCAGACGATCAGTGTGTGTGAAGACAGGGTTGGGGATAACCTATCGGGATTCATCAGACGGTTCAATGCTCCTTACGGAATGACTTCATCCGAAATATGGAGTAATACAATGTCTGAAATCACGGGGTAACAAACGACCACTGTACAAAATCAGGGGGGCGGCACGGACCGGGATTATTGATATAAAGTTAATTAAAAATGACTAGCTTAGCCTTTAAATAAGTATAGCCGACTACAAGGTACCGGCACTAAGCCTCACCGAGTTACTTAGGATTGTACTGATGAAAGTAACTGCTATTACTGTAAAAAGCTTAGATCAGGTTTAAAAACTGCTAAAATGGTTCAACGAAAAGTTCGAAATTAAAAGTTGATATGAGATGAATGTTTGCTAAGATTTGGTAATTGGTAGAAACATATGTCTCATAATCATGATGATACTAATACTAATCATAGTGATTGGGCTCTGGTAGTCAAATAGATGGACGTCGCGCCCCCTGTCGATCGATGCTGATAGGCGAATTTGTAGGGCACGGGCCTCTGGGGTCACTTGATAATACCTCGATAGACTTACCCCTCCATGACAAACAAATGCTTGGAAAGTATTGCTTTCCAATGAGTTACCATGCATATCGAAATTGGATGTGTATTTTGCCTACCTCCGTAGGTGATCCAATCTTAAATCACTGCAATTTGTAGCAAGTGGTGATTGATATCTCGCCATCGTTGTTAAGAATAAAATACTTATCCACAACACCAACAACCTCACTCGGCCGCTCACTTTACATTGCTGCGCCCCTTTAAAGCCTTTCCAAGTTTCAAGCAAATCTACCAATCTCACTACTTCAAGGTTGTGCGTTGTATCATGTGGCGTTTAGGTGGTAGTGAATTCTCGGTTTAACGTACCATCATTTGATATCTCGACAATTAGAATCAAATCTTTACAAACAACAAACAAACAGTCAATCTTCAACAACTTGACTACTTACGCCATCATGAATGTTTTCCAGACCAAGCCAATCTTTACTGCTGTCTCAGCCGTAGTGGTAACTTTGCTGGGCTATTTCTTCACACGACTCTATGCAGCGCGAATGCTCATGGTAAAGCTTCAGAAGCAAGGCTGTGTCAGTTTTTCAATCCTTTATGAACGTCAACTAACAACATTTGCAGCCCGTAGCACCTGGACATTCCTTACTATTTGGGCACCTTCTCTTGCTTGGGAAGATGTCCAGGCGCCTTCCAAAAGATGCTCACTACCAATATATGTTCGGCGAGATCTACCGCGACCATTTTGAGTCTACAGGCGTATATTATATGGATCTCTGGCCCATGACCGGACTCTTCATGTGCATCCACTCTCCCACGACTGCCATCTCTGTAACGCAGACGAACACTCTAATTGCCGCGCGCAAAGTTGACCTTTTGCCACGCTTTTTCAAGCCAATTGCAGGAGGCCCCTGTCTTTTCGATATGCCCGAAGAATCGTGGAGACCGTGGCGTGCTGTATTTAATAAGGCGTTCAACAATGAACATTTCCAGAAGCTGGTCCCGGGAATGGTCAAGCAGATTGAAGTTTATAAGGATATTTTAAGGTATATCATTGATTCCTTTCTTCATCGTCATCCGATATCTGCCTCTGTTTGTTTGGCTCGCTAGATGCTTTGTAATCTCTGGTGCAATTTCGTCTTTCAACCCTTTCCTGGTTCTATATTGCTAATTATTTGATATTGTGATAGAGAGCACGCCGAAAAGGGCAATATGTTCTATCTGGATACCACGACTCTGCGCTTCACTATGGATTTGATTGGCAAGACAATCATGTACGTCTCTTTCTCCTCATCCCATTACCAAGCGAGGCTAAACTGATTAGGAACACTGAGTTTCATGCTCAACGCGGCTACAATGTTCTTGCAGACTCTATGATCAGCCAAATTCGCTGGCATGAGCCTGCTGCTGCTATCGACCCATTCAGCCGCATAAATGTAGCACGATGGTATATGGAGTGGTCTAACGGAAGAAAGATGGATGCATATATTAGTGCAGAGCTAGATAGAAGATATGCGGAATACAAAGCCGACTCCAAGGATTCACGTAGCAAAGCTATTATCGATCTCATCTTGCAAGCAGAAATTGCTCCCGACGCAGATGTTAAGCCTGAGAAATTAGATGCTGATTTCAAAGCATTCGCGATCAGGCAGATACGCTTGTTTGTTTTCTCGGGGCATGACTCACTCAGTAGTACAATCTGCTATATCTACCATTTACTCTCGAAAAATGCCGAGGCGATGCAAAAGGTCAAAGAAGAACTTGATCTTGTCTTTGGAAAACAGATCGATGGAGCAAACGAGCTTTTGAAAAACAAACCGCATCTCGCAAATGATTTGCCTTACATAACAGCTATCATCAAGGAAACGCTTCGGCTTTTTCCTGCCGCGTCAAGTTCCCGACAAGGATATCCAGGTGTGACTCTTTATGATGATCAGGGCACTGCATGTCCTACTAACGGCGCAGTCTGCTTCATTGATCATGTAGGCATGCACCGCGCACCGAAGTACTGGGTTAGACCTGAAGAGTTTCTTCCAGAACGATGGCTGGTAGACCCAGGTCATGAGCTATACCCTGTGAAAGGTGCATGGAGACCGTTTGAATACGGTCCAAGAAACTGCATCGCCCAGGGACTAGTTATGACGGAGTTGAGAGTTTTGTTGGCCTGCACTGTACGAGAATTTGTGTTTGAAGATGCATATGAAGAATGGGATAGGTCTCATAAGAAGAAAGGCCCGCAAACTTATAGAGGAGAGAGAGCATATCAGATTGAAGAAGCTGCAGCACACCCAAGTGCTCATTATCCTTGTCGAGTGAGGATGATGAAGGTTTGACTTTAAAATTTGGTCGAATGAGGGGGTGAAGTGAGGTATTAATGGATTCGGTGATTTGGTAAGGACGACAATTAGCAATAAAGTAAATAAGTTGAGTTGACTGCAAAGACGTTCATAAACAATTTCCATATGCCTAACAATCTCATTGAAATGCTTGATTTTCTTATGGTATTGGCCATGATCAAAAGCTGTACGCTTCCACTGGTGCTTGTATAACTTTTAAAACGCAACACCACCAAGTTTATGGTAAATTTTAGCTCTTCAAATATTAGGATAAACGAATGGTGTGCAGGTGCTACCTTCTAACAGAATCATGATGTATAAAATACCTATTAAAATAATGTTTTTCATAACATAACACTCAAATGACAATCGGAACCGAGAAAAAAACATCGACAAGGTGAATTCGTGTGAGCTTGGACGCTAACCGAATTAGGACTAGCCGCATCTCTAAGACTTTAGATCCAAAGTGCTTGTGGTTCCAAGCCGACAATGGGATATTCTCGCGACGCGTTTTGAAATATACTACGTAGTCAACGATCTGTCGAAAATACCATTTAATACTCCGAGACTGCGCAATTCCTATGGTTATGATCGCCTAAATGAACAGTCTGTTTTGAGACGCTTTTGAGCTGTTTTCAAAATTCGTATTATTCTTTCACAAGGTCCAAGGAACAATTGATTGAATTAGTACTTCCTATATTCGATAATCCCACATCAAGATGACGGCTCGCAATCCCCCTCAATCTTTCATTTCAAGTTATGCTCCGCGATTGCGCACATATGCCAATTCGTTGCTTACCCCAGTCATACAGCCAACAGCAGCCGTCGCGACACCACTCGGCAGAACAACGAAAAGAGGAACCACGGCAATAAATTATGCAGAGGATGGATATGAATTCGAGGAGGATGATGATGATGAAAACAAAAGAAGGCCTACAGGCTTAAGGAGTTTACGAAGGGAAGATACTGGACAGGCAAAACAAGACCCCGCAGAAAAGGTTGGCAAAGAAGCTACTGCGCCAGTAGAAATCCAAGGTATCTGGAGAGATTGGATGGGCAAGCAACGGCCAGGAAAAACCGACATGCAAAATTATGCACAAATCGCATTACCTTTAACGTTAATCCCGATTCGAATCGACCTTGATATCCCGTCCTTCACACCCCCTGCGCCTTTACCCGTACCTGTAAACATTCAAGTATCTTATCCTTCGATTGATACTTCCCTACCGGCATACAAACCACAAGAGACGACAGTCCCATATCGCCTGAAGGACGTATTTCTGTGGAATTTACACGAGACATTGACAACCACCGATCAATTTGCGCAAACGATGGTACAAGATCTGGACTTACCGAACAGAGGACAAATGGCAGCCGAAATCAGTAAGCAAATCCGTACTCAGCTTGAAGAATACGCAGGTGTGGCTCTACATCCACTCTTTCATTCGCAACAGACTGCAACGGCGAACGGCACTGTGACCACCATCAAACAAGGGCCATCGTCTCGAGATGCTTCAAGTACACCTGCAGCCAGTGGAAATGCGACACCCATGCGAAATGTCATTGCTCAATCTAATGGCTATTCGACTCCTGCTAAGGCTCCCACTTCGCAGTCGCAAGATATTACTGCCACTGCAACCTCAATACCTCCAGAATCCGATGAATATAACCCCGATGATATGTACCGGTGCATCATTAATTTGAATATCAATCTCTCCAATCATCTCTACACAGACAAATTTGAATGGTCATTACTACACCCTCCAGGGACAGCTGAAATATTCTCAAAACAAACCTGTGCAGATCTTGGGTTACCTGGGGAATGGGTCCCGGCCATGACACATGCGATTTATGAAGCAGTTTTGAGATTAAAAAAGGAGGCATGTGAAAGCGGTGGTTTGGTTGGCGCTTATGGGGGAGAAATACCCAATGATGCTGTGCATGGTAAGGATGCCGGATGGAGATATGATAATGAGCACCTAGCAGATGAGTGGGAACCCAAGGTTGAGATCTTGTCAAAGGAAGAGATTGAGAAGCGAGAGGGTGATAGAGAAAGACAAATTAGGCGGATGAGAAGAGAGACTGCTAGATTCTCTTCAAATTCGGGGATGGCTGGTGGCTTCCCAACACCAGGTGAGAACAGAGGATATTTTGATGAACCACCGGCGGAAGAACGCATGGGTCGTGGTGAGAGAAGTAAGAAGAAGAGACGCTTCAGAAGTCTTAGTCCATTGGGGAGATCTGGAACACCCGGTGGAAGAGGAACTCCTGATACTGGCGGCATTACTGGGTATGGTGGAGGTGGTAGTCTTACCGAATTTGAGCGAAATAGTTGGAGATGCTCACATTGTAAAGTCTGGGGAACATCGGTTTGGTGTGTGAGGGATGGGCCGTTCGGACCAAGAGTAAGTCATCCTTATGTCTTGACTATGATAGTTGTTACTAACACTTCTCAGACTCTTTGTAATAATTGTGGCTTCCTATTCGAGAAAGACCGCAAGCTACCTCGATGGGCCAAGGATCTTCATAGACAAGACATCCGCTCAAGTGATTACAGATAAAAATATTTCCAGTGTATTCTGTCAATCGCCATATGAGAAATTTCTACTTTGATTTTCATGAATTTTGGGAAGCTTTTTTTGCTCGGAGTCTGAGACAAGGGGGCTTTATATCACGCAGCGATGTGGTAATATGGATCACAAATGATTTACTTCTGGTGTGCACATTGACAAGTGTTTGATTAAGGATGGAAAAGTCGGTTTCATAGAGCAATGACTTTTCGACAAGAAACTTTTGTACAATAGAGAGCTTAGGCCAATTAATGAAGTTTGATCAAGAATATGTGTATGAAAGTTTTCATCGGACGGATGTTGTGAATGAATGTCTTGCAGTATCTTTATTAAACATTCTTGAAAAACTACTTAGAGAGTAGTATACCATCTCGAAGAGAACCACCATATAAACCTCTTGCTATGACTGAAGTTTCCATTGATTACATTAATATCTTTCTGTGATGGCGTGAGATAACGACCAACACCCGATGAACCTGGAGCGAGTAGCCAGAGAGAGCATTCTAATAAAAACAAACTTTTAACTCCCATCCTGCCATTACAATTGATAATCTAACCTTCGCAGAAAAAAAACGAATCAAAATCAACAATCCCCATATCCAACCACCACGCCCCACCATCAATGATTCCGCATATCGTAGTAAATCGAAACAGAAAGCTCGCGAGTATCTCGAACTCCCCACCTACTGAATTTGGCACGAGTTCGTTCATTACATCCTTTCCATCCCTCAAAAATCTACATATCCATCTTCGTTTTCTTATTCGCCTCTTCGTCGTGTTTACTAACGCTGGATTCTCTAGCTCTCTTGCCAAAATCTTTGGAAGGACCAGCAGGAAAAATACCCATTTGTGGTTTTGCTCTTCCTTCTTGTGCTTTTGGTTGTTGCTGCTGGATAGGATCTTGTAACGGCAGACCCCATTGCGCAGGAGCTTGACCTCGTGCACTCTCATTTCCATCTCCACTCATCTGGAATGATTCCTGTGAGCTTGGAACTTCCTTTTTCTGCGCCACTGTCTCATTCTGTATCTGTCTCTGGGTAATAAGTGCTTGTTCGCGGGCTTGTGCAAAAGCTTCCTGAGCGTTTCTATGCACAGTTGCCTCCATACTTGCTGTTTCGCTCATCGGTGCTTGTCCTTGTCCTTGTCCTTGTCCCTGTGCTTGAGCATGCGCAGCACCTTGAAATTGGATATGAGCCTGTGCCAACATTCTCTGTGCCTGTGTTTGTGCCGCCAGTGCGTCACCTTTGACTTTTTGTCCCCAGATTTTGACAGCTTCCTCTCCCAGGATATTATGCTTTCCATTGACCGTCACAGCAGCGCTAATTCCAACTCTGATTCCCCTAGGTTGACCATCAGCATCGCCCATTGGAATACCGCGTGATCCTTCAGACGCGGCCTTTAGAGATTGGAGGATTGCATCTGCGATTTTTTGGATTTGTGGGGCAGGGTGGAAAGTGACTATGTTGTCATCGCCAGTGATAGTCAGGGGAGAATCGATGCTGAGACTAAGACAAGTGGATTCATAACTGGTCTCCTCCTCCTCTTCTTCTTTCTGCTCTGGTTGTTGAACAGGTACTCGGGGCTGTGCGTTAGTTGAGGCGGTAGGAGCAAAGGTATTTGGCCTTCCATTCTTCATGCTGAAATGTGTGGGGGGCATGGTGAAAAGTTGTTGGAATGCAGGTTCTATTTGTCCACCATTTAGTCTCATCGCGGTCGGACTCGAGCTGGCATTATCTTCTGACAGCATGTGTGCTGGTTGAAATGCTTGCGACTGGCCAACATGCTGTTGTTGTAGTCGTTGCTGCTGTGCTTGATTTCGCTGCACTTGTTGCTGGGCCGCATACCGCTGCTGTTGTAATTGTTGCTGTGCTCGATGTTGCTCTATTTGATGATACTGGCTTTGTAAAGTTTGAGCTTCCTGCTGCGCGATTCGATGTTGGTGCAGCATATTGAGTCCTATCCGCTGTTGCGTCAGGGTATTTCCTGGTCCGAAATTAGGATTGTTGGCGCCATCTTGTTGCTGCATCTGTTGACTTGCTTGAATTCTAGTATTGTTGACTCTAGAGCCTGTATTTGTACCACCAAGGGAATCCATAGTCGTAGCATGACCACTGGTTTGATTAGAAGTAATTCCCAAACCTTGAGGCAAGCCTTGGTGGTTGATTGGAGGTGAATCACCCGAGCCTGACATGACTAAAAGTTGAGGATGATTGATTTGATTCAAAAGATTGTAGGATACAGTGTGCCACAATGTGATGGTAAAGAAAGGTTGTTGCAAATTTATGGTATTTGTTGGATTGTAGATCGGACAAAGTTGATCTCGAACTTCAAATACTTAAATATTGGTTGTGGGAAATCATAGAAAAGTTGAGAACAATCTTTGAGACGCTAAGCTAATAAAAGACTTATTCTGCCCTCCGAGGTGGAAGATACCGGCCTGTATGGATTTTAAATTCACTATCATAAACTTCACTCGAAGCTTTTCTAGATGATGGTGGTGGATGGTCCATAAAGAAAGGTACAGTGAATACCTGAATCTTTACAGGAGATGAAAGAACTTTGCGACTACCATTCAACCATTTGAAAATGAAAAATTACAAATATCTAGCTCTCAATCAAAGAAGGTGAGCTCTTCCAGATCGTTGAAGTTGAATCTCTATCTCTGATAACAATAAGAGTATCTATTCATCGAGTTTGGTGGGAAGAAATGGATAGCATTGCTGACCTCTGATAGTTGAACATGACTGCTATGAAATAATATAGAGACAGAAGTATGATTGTGAAACAGTTTGATAGGTTGTTGAAATTTTTTCAAAGTCAAGTGAAAAAGGCTAGGAGAAACATGAACTGTCAGTATACAGTCCTTGAACGACAGAATAGAAGGTATCTAATTAGGATAGTAGAGGATAGAATCAGTATTGTATGAAATTTACATCGAAACTTAGCCAGTTTCCACGCGATGCGACAGTATGTGTAAATTGCAGCTTCCATATACCAATATCGAACCATCACAGCCATTAATGAGACAAAGAACAGGGAACGTCTGGATCTAAGACTCCAAAACTGGCACATAGAAGATTTTCATGACTATATAAATGCACTAGGGCCATTTACAAAACAGCAACTGGTAGTACCAGATATCTGCATGATCTGGTAGCTTCATGAATAAAATACCGAAGGGAAATGTTGAAGGGAATGGTCATAGTAGATAGGTGAAGATGATAGTAGTTTGTAGAGTATTGTAGGATACCCTGATCTAGGCAACTTCGTGAGAACAGTAAGTACTGGAATAGGTGTGAGAATGCTTTTCTGGCTACACTCGGAATTCAAACGGACAATGATCAAAAGTCTTGGTGGTAATGAGTGGAGAACATTGCTATCAAAGCATTCAGAGAGGGGAAGAGAAAATTGTTGTTAGAAGTAGGAATAACAGTGTTTGTGAGCAGTGGTGTATACAAAAATGAGAGGAACAGTATGACAGAAGACAAATCAAACACATCCACTTCAATCATCGGTATGATGGTGTTTGACCAGCTCCAAACCATTATCAATGCCATTCCTTCACCAGCTATCAAAAGGCACTTGCTTGTTTTATGGGAGACACATCGAAGAATCATTGCTTCATCTTCAACTTCGACCTGGCATCTTCTCAAACAACAATACTCACTCATACAAACTGTTCTTTTGGTCGTAACAAATCATGAATTGGTATCTTCTTCTAAGCCACCTCATCATCCCATCTATCCCTCGTATCTTACAAACCTCTCCAAGGAAAAGAGATCTACGCCCAAGTAGCTCATTCCTTCTCTACCGACTTCTTAACACCCTCGACAAATGCCTCAACTGCCTCGCCACCTCCTAATGGAACACTTCCTCCCTTAACTAAACCATTGTTCTTTAGCTCAACTCCCAATGCATCCGCAATACTAGGCAAGCCACCGTCTCGAATTGCCATAGTCAGACTTCCCAAGCTCTGATGGAATTGTGGACTCCTAACTACTCTCTTCAATACCGACTTCTTTTGGTCCAAGCTCAAAGCCTCCATAGCAGCGTTTGCAGTCGCAGGAGTTGCATCAGCCGTTCCTTCGAGGGAAGATGCGGATTCTTGTGCAAGTTGTAGGATGGTTGGTGGAAGATAGCTGAGGAGATTATCCACTTGGGCTGGGGTTGCAGCGTCGATCGATGGAATGGTTACCGTATTTGGTAAAAGGTCCGGTAAAGTAGTGTACATTTGAGTTTGGGATTGTTGTTGCATGCCAGCTCCCCCAGGACCCTTCAATGAATTGAGAAAGTTTTGAACAACTGAGGCAGCATCTGATGGCCCTGAACCAGCACTACTCACATAGTCAGCGCAAGGTTCTTTTTGAAGGCTAAAACAGATGGTTTTCGTAAATTTTAGAATTCATGCGCAACATAGCTGTCTAGAAGTACAAGAACAATACAGTATGATTATTGTTGAATCTTCCAATGTACCAACCAAACGCCTCGTGTGTAAATGCTTGGGTACTTTGCAAAAATTGGATGAGAATAACCTACGCTCTTCCACCGTCAGCTCCGGCCTCCCTTGAGCTAGCTCCTTCTTCCCTAACATCTCCACCGGTTGCACCAGCACCAGCACCTCCACTTCCACCTTGGTGTTCGGACGAATCACCATGACCTTCGACGTCCTCCATCGTTTCGTCCTGGTCGTCATTTCCTCCATCATCTCCTCTGACTTGTGCGATTTCCTGTTCGACATCGACTTCATCTCCTTGTAACAATGAATTGACAATTTGTCCAATCTTCAAGTCCCTGGGACTAAACCAACTTGCATCTCCATTTCGCGCTTGGGGTTTTGATTGCATCCAGAAAAGATATCTTTGGGAAGAGGATGAAAATTTAAGAACGAATATGCGGCCATTGGTTTTTGCGGTTGGTTCAGTGGTTTGGTTGGAATCATAAGGTTGGAAAATGGCGTCGGTTGGTGGTAAAAGTAAATCCATGTTATCCTCATCATCCATACGTTTGCTTCTTTCTCGCCATTGGAAGTGAATTAAATCTTCATAGCAGTTAGTCAAATTCTATGTCCAGGAATATCTAGATGACCTACCATCTTCGGACCAAAGGTAGATATAACCTGGAGTTGCTTCAGGCTTAACTTTGTGAGGTGTACTTGATGTCTGGTAGAAGTAGAGATGTTAGTTTGGCATTTTGATGCAGAAAGATATGAATAAACTTACATCGATTTCACACTTCCCCGCCTTGAAAGTAATAATTGGTGAAATGGACATCTTGTTGGTTTTGATAAGCTGTTTGGTGACAGGTATCTTGTTGAACAGGATAGCTTTAATGCGTAATGAAGTATGGGAAGCTTCACTCTAGGCGGCCGGAGCTTCGCAATGAAAGTGTCCGGGTGGGTCTACCAATTATGACGCTAAAAAGTCTATTGATATGTTGGCCTTGTATAAAAGGCAGAATTTCTCCAAACTTAGATAATCACACAATCACATGATACACAAATCATTAAGCGAATTGAAATTCCAAGTGTAGTGCCGCAGGTTTTAGCCCTGCTTGAATTTCTGTATTGGAAGAACATCTCGACTTTTACGCCAACGACCAGCGACAAAATTTACGACAACTACCCACCAACGGTTCCTTCTTCAAGATGTCGGCAACAGAAGCTACCCAGAAGAAGACCTTCGGAAAATCGACCCGGGTCGTTTCCAACGAGAAGGCACAAAAGTACTACCCGGCAGAGGATGTCTCCACTCCAAGAAAGGTAAATACAAGAGGACCCTTTTTTTGAAAGAAATGGCAGAGCGTTGGTTGGAATATCGTCAAATTTGGAAAATAACGAGGCACGGGATTGAAATATATGGGACTTTGCGGTCACAATTGCAATCGGCAGACATATATTTGATTTTGATATCAACCAGATCGCCATTATATTACATCACTGCATCGCATTTTTAGGCATTGTTTTATGGTTGAAAGAACCTCATCACTAACAATCAATTCTCCAGGTCCGCAAGTCCATCAGACCATCTAAAGTTAGACCATCCCTCGAACCCGGAAAAGTCCTGATCCTCCTCGCCGGTCGTTTCCGTGGCAAGCGTGTCGTTCTCTTGAAGGCACTCGACCAAGGTGTTCTCCTCGTTACCGGCCCATTCAAGGTCAACGGTGTCCCAATCCGCAGAGTCAACGCCCGTTACGTTATCGCCACCTCTACCAAGGTTGATTTGGAGGGTATCGACTCAGCAAAGATTGAGGAGCTCTCAAACCCAAAGTACTTTGCTAGAGAGAAGTCAGAGAAGAAGGCATCAGAAGAGGCTTTCTTCAAGCAAGGCGAGAAGCCAGAGGTAAGATCTTATGCTGGATGTATGTCACAATTACATGAATTTAACAAATCAAAACAGAAGAAACAACCATCCTCCAGCCGCGCAGCAGACCAAAAGACCATCGATAAGGCCATCCTTTCCAGCCTCAAAAAGACCCCAGAACTCGCCAGCTACCTCGGTAGCTCTTTCAGCCTTCGCAAGGGTGATAAGCCACACGCAATGGTATTTTAAATATGTGTTGTGGAGATTGGGGGGAATGGGTACATTTGGGCGCGGATGTGGGAAAATTCTACAGTCGATTTGACGAGTCGCTTCTTGCATCTTGACCTCTGAATGGGCATGGGTCGTCTCATTGTAAAGGGCGCTATGTAATCTGATTTGCAATGATGAAGAAAACCACAAAGCAATGATATCTTTTTTTACGCGGATGATTGTGAGATATGTGATTTTAGGATGATCTTTGGCAGGTGAAGAGTATGGATGGGAGTGTGGTAGACATGCGTTTTAAAGGATGAGAATTTGTGACGACATCAGCCAGTCAACATGTGTCCATGTGAAAGTTGCGGGGTGCAATGCCCGAGTGCAATCCAATCCATTCTGTGGAATTAGTAAAGGGTGGGTAAAGATAAGTATGGCCAAGCCACGTTTTCTACTCGGTATACCGAAAACTACGCACAGCGCTATCTTTGGTCATACCCAATTTGATTTTATATTCATGTGATGAAACTCTACGCGCTAGCACTGATACTTTTGGAATTCAAAAGATCCCCGAAGCTGGGGTGCTGTAGGTATAGTCTTCCACCGGCACTATCAAAGGCACAATGGTAGTCTCACTGAATATGCGCAAAACCCGTGCATAAAGATCGTTCCATGCCTCATTCGCGGTTCATTTCTCCTTTCTCTATGCCTCCCATTACTTCGACCCCACAACTTTAAACGTCTCTCTCAGCAAAACTTCTAATCATTCCCTCGCAACTCGCCTCATATTCCTTCAACTCCACCTTCCCATCTTCTCCTAATACCGTATTTGCCTGCACAAAAACCTTTCTCGGTTGCTTACACTTCAACACCTGATCTCTAACTTTCTGTCCCCAATATTCTGGCTCTACGTAACACATATCGTTGTATACCTTGACACCTGTTTCTACATCCGCAATAGATTTATAGATGTGTAATTTTTGAAGGTAGGATTCTACAGCTTGACGACCGACTGTAGGAATGAGGTGACGCTTGAGATTGATTGTTAGATCTGAGAGGTCGGGATTGGAATGGGTGATGGTGCAGAAAGATTCAGGAGCCGAGAGGAAACATTGGAGGATGGAGAAGCGAGCTTGAGAATGTGCTTGGCCCCATTTTGTGGAGCGAGGGTCCCACTGAATAAAGTTAGTACTAGGTTGTTCCTCTTGCGAGAAGATTTCGAGGGAGGATACATACGATTTCTAAAGAGCAAACACCCATCCTAGCCATAGATAACCAGGCTGCATACAAAACATCGCCAGCTTCATTGTTCATATCAGGTGTTCCATCACCGTAGCCGAAGATCTTTAGAACCTCGAAATCACAACTGAGGGCCATGGCGATAGCTTCGGCTCTACACTCTTCATAACTTGAGGCTACACTTCCAAATACAGATCCCCATGTTTGTCCAGGCTTATACCATGTAGTGATTGGCTTTCCAGTAAGAGGATTGACAGGAGGATTCTTGATGTCGAAATTATAGACGCCCGGTTTGGTTTCTTGAAGTAATTTCCCGGTTCCATGACCAAGAAGCTCGTGGACTCCTACCTGTACCTCGAAGGCTGCATCACGATACTTGGAAAACACTTCGAGATCTTCATCTCTGATAAATGGGATTTTCTCGTTGGGTGCTTTAGCGGATAACACGTTGCCTAATGAGACATTTTTGAACCCTTCGGTTTGTCTGATATCGTCGTAGTTGGGCTGTAATAATAGTCAGTAGTGCTGAAAGGTTCTATACAATTAAAGGTTCCTTACGATGTTAATACCTGCTGGAATTCCAGCTCCAGCAAACGTCAAAACTTCAAGACTTGTAAAATCTGGGCTCAAGAATTTATCTTTTTCAAATTCTGTTCCCCAAGGCAATTTGGGAATGAGGCTTTCAGCAGCATTGACAAGACCGCCAAAGGCACGAGTACGTTCAGCATTTACCATAGCCGCAAATCCTAATCAAATAATTCGTCAGTTTTATTGTCTCGAAACTCGAAAACATGAAAGACATACCCTGGAATTCAGCTCTCACACCCTGAGGATCTCTCAAAGTCTCGATAAATCCAATGTTAGATTCAACCGAAGGCCCCTTATCTCTGATCCAATATCTTTGCGAATCCTTGAAGACTTGCGATGAACCAGTTTCAAATGATTTAGCATAAGCTTCATACATGTTCTTCTGTGTATTATTTGCTGCATTCTCGGCGGCTTTCTTGCAATTTTCGGCAATCAAAGCCAACTCTTTTGAATGATCACCAAAAGCAATCTTCAGCTTACTGCCCTTTAGCGGGCCTTCCTCGATGGTGAAATCGGTTTCCTTTCCAATATCGCTACCTTCAGATGGTACACTTGTGACGGCTGAAGCAAGCAAAACTTCGAATGATCCTTCGGGAGTCTTTCTCAATCTTGTGTTTTCCTATTTGATGGGTCAACAATATGAGCAGGCCAACAAATGCGGTTTACTTACCACAAGTAACCCTTTTTGCTCCAAGAAATCACCCACTGCAATGATATCAGATTTGGTGATGCTGGTTGAATCGGGATAATAATTGGTCAAATGTCCATCATCAGGAAATCCAAGATGCATCAATCCAGGGTCTTGAGTTGGGAAGATAGCCCCTTTGGTTGCTTCATAATGTTGCTTTGCTTTTGGAGAAAGCGCAGCCAAAGCTTCAAAGACCTTCTCGTCACATCTTGGGATGATCTTGGAATCTCCAAAATACTTGTAATTTCCGCAATTACCAAGAAACTATGAAAGATCAGATCTGTATTCTGAATCTCGTTCTATTTGTCTTATTGTACTCACTTGACCACAATACTCGAGGAAGAATTTCAAATCTTCATCACTAATCCCAGCTTTCTTTTGAGCGGAACTCCAGTCACCATCAAAAGACTTGTGAAGTTCAACGATAAAATCGTAGATGTCTTCGGACTCTGGTGAAACTTGTCTTAAAGTAATACGTGTGCCATGAACGGATGCTCTGTCGTATGATGTCAACCGACGTTCTTGCAACCGATTCACATACTTCGAGCTAACGCCAAGCATCCAGATAGACTTTGTATCCATAATGAATTTGCGCGCGATTGAAGCTCTCCCAATCCCCGAAATTCAAACATACCTGCTAATATAATGAGCATATCTTTTTTCTTTGTCAGAAAGCGCCTCAAAATGCTTTTTAATCTCAAGCTGAACGACGCTAGGGGGGGAATCCGCAAGGAAGTGTTTGAGTTCCTGAGCATTCATTGTAGAGAATTTTCGTTGGAATTGTTGTATTTTATGGAATGAAGATGGTATCAGAAGATGTTGAGAAAAAGATCTGGTGTTGAAATGGCGGGGAAGGCAAGGGCGATGAGGCTGACGTGGGGTGAAACAATGAGCCAATGAATATGCATGTTTCAAGCGCCCCGGCAAACATTTGGACATTCTCAAGTGGTGTTTTCTCTAAGTAAAGGTTTCTTATACGATATGCATGTTACGAAGGATTTACTCAATATTTGTATGGAAACATTATTGACAGCATTTATGATAGGTAGGTAGATACCCACACGGACCACACGTGAGGGCCCTAATGAGTGAGTTTCAAGGATATAGGAAAACAACAGAGGTATTTGAATAAGTGTGCAGGTATGCTCCGCGGGTGTGCAAGAATGGTTGTTGCGATTCTTGTCGAGATATTCTGTGATCCGCCTGGAAGAAATGATACTCTCGTCAAACAGGTGCAAGATATTTGGTTGGACAAGAATCATATCATGACAATATCCTCGGTCGCTCATTCATAGACCAGAATAGTATAGAATGAGGGTACCGATCACAAGCTTCGAGTGCCTTCAATTGGAACTTGTAGGTTGATGATAAGATTTTCTAGTAGTCCTTAACTCATACTATGAGTCCAGCAGTCGATGATATCCAAGTTTGGTCCAGGAGAATAGTCGTGAGAGATGCAACTGAGATCTAGAGAAATGACTTTTTTGCTGCGGTCCTGATAGTAATGTCCTAGTTGAAATTCACCCAACGAACCTTTCTCGTTTCTAGTTGATCCTTATTAATGTTTTAATGTTTTCCATCGTTAATGTGAAGTCCTTGCATGGAGTGAAGCAGTAGAGCTCGATCTGAAGTGTAATTTTCCTGTTCACGTGATCTAGAAAAGTTCTTGCCATTTTCGGTCCTTCGTTAGCGAAATTTTAGCGTCTCCCACAACAATTTTGATTTTCCGCGATCTTGAACTTCTTACCTAGACGACGGCCAGTAAATTACACCTTTTCGCCATTTACGACATTCGACAAATCGGCCAAGATGAAGTACATTCATTCCGAAGAGACTCTGACCATCCCAGAGGGTGGTAAGTACGGTGTTTCTTATTTCTGGATCGTTGAAATCGGCAAAGGAGAAGATTGAATTCAAGCTCGAGGGAATTGGTGAAGCGCAATGAGGAACACTGGATGGAGTTTTTTTGCAGATGAGGAATGAATGCTGATCGATTTAATTGAATAGTCAAGGTCGCCATCAAATCCCGTCAAGTTACCGTTGAGGGACCAAGAGGTAATTTACAATTCCTACACACCAATCGACAGTCAACCAGATCGCAAATCTAATACATTCGAAATAGGCAAACTCCACAAGGATCTTAGCCATTTGGCAGTTAACTTCTCCCAACCAAAGAAGGATGTCATCAAGATCGAGCTTCACCACGGAGCCCGCAAGAACGTCGCTACTCTCCGAACCGTCCGTACTCTCATCAACAACTTGATCATCGGTGTTACCAAGGGTTTCAAATACAAGATGAGATATGTCTACGCACATTTCCCAATTAACGTCAACGTTGAGAAGGGACCAGAGGATATCCCAGTTGTTGAGATCAGGTATGATGGTCCACAGGGAAAGAAATTATGGCTGGAAGAAGGAAATACTGATTATTTGGGAATAGAAACTTCATCGGCGAGAAGATCGTCCGTAAGGTTCAAATGAGAGAAGGTGTTGCTGTCGAGCCATCGAAGAACGTCAAGGATGAGCTTCAATTGTCTGGTAACTCCCTTGAGGATGTTTCCCAATGCGCCGCCGATATCCAACAAATCTGCAGAGTACGAAACAAGGATATCCGAAAGGTGGGCACAGAATTCTTATCCGTTAGCATTCTTTATACTAACAACCTAATAGTTTTTGGACGGTTTGTATGTCTCAGAGAAGGGTAACATTGTTGAGGAATAAATGGAAGGCATTTGTGGTGGTCACCTTTTCTTACATTCATGATATGTATTGGGAGCATTAAAAGGGTTACTTTGCATATTGTGTAGCAAGGTGCTCGGAATGAATATCTTGCGCAACCAAACAACTACCTGCGGTTCCAAACTTTGAAACGATCGATACCACGGTGACCTGGATTGTAATTATGGACAATTTGGTAGAAGGGCGTGCCAGTGCAACGATTTGGGGAGAGCTTTTGAGGAATCAATGAACCAATTATGGACCCTTTCGAATATCATGGCATAATGTTTCAGGTCTGAGTTTTTGCAATTGATGGAATATCTGACAGTGCAATTCACAGGCCTAGTAATTATTCAGTTCACTTCCATCCCCATACAGAGGCACCACCACTACTAAACTCGACCAATCCTACCAATTCAATAGGATTATCGGCTATATCACCCTTCATAGCACTCCCAGCTATCCTCTCCACATTCATTCCTCGTCTCGTCTTCATCCAATCTATCCCCTTTTGCCAGTCCATATCTTTTCAGTTCCCAATACTACGGCCGTTTCTATTATTTCTGTTTCATACTTTTGACATGCCCATATACCTCTCGCCGTTTCATTTCCCGCCTCCGTTTTCCATCATACAATCGGGATCTCAAAAGTAGACTTTATAGAAGTATTTCTCCTACTCTATTCGGTCAGTCTTGATCCCTATATCAATACACACTCTTTGTTCTTCATGGATGAGGAGGCACGATTTCACTATTTATGTTTTCTACAGATTTGTGTGGAGGAAATTTTAAGGATCGTGTGACATTTCGATGAAGTAAAATGCTTATCTTAGGGTGAGCGGAATATATTTGAAGGAGTGTATGAAGGTTCAGTGGGTGCAAAGTAGGGGCAAAAGTTGCCGGATTACATGATACAAAGAATGAGAGATACTAATAAACTTATTTGATCAATTCATTCTTTATGCTTCTACCGTTTGAATTGTTTTAAAGGGTGTTGATGAGTTAGTCTCGAATGTCATACAATCTGTATTCTTTAACCTTTCTTGCTCCTTCCTCTGACTTCATGGTTCGGGTTTCTATGAACACTTTTATGCTTAACCGTCTGATGAGGTGAGGTCAATCATGAATCATCGTGAAACCAACCGCCTTACTTGTTATCTCATTAGCGATAGACGCATAATATACTACACTCCCGAGGTTGTGCTATATCACTACACTATTCAGTAGTACAGATAAGTAGTAAGATCACCACCACCGCTCCATGCTTCCACACAGTAACATACACAAGTAGTTACCTTTGTTGTCTTTGCGTACATGTTCATCTCATATATCTAGGTACCTGTTGATATACGTACAATACTACGTATTCAAATCCTTCAGCATCGCCCTCTTTCACACTTATTTTCTTTCTTTTTTATGCTCATACTTAGGCACTTGAATTGTATGGCGATGTTTTTTCTCTGCTTCAAGTTCCGAATTTCGAATCTCGTCGGGAACATTTCGTCTCGTCTTGTCTCGTCTCGTCTCGTCTCGTCATATCTCAGTGGAGGATGTGGACGAGAAGGTGGAGGAGAACGAGAAGTGAAATCACAGCCCCCCTATCTTTTCCAATGCATTGAGTTCCTCGTCAGTTGTAGAGTATAATAGGATTGAGTGTTTGTGAATACTATTACTATTTTTGCTATTTTATAATTCTCATGATTGTATGTATGTATGTATGTATGTATGTATTTACAAGATACATTCGTTTCGTTTCACATCATTCGACATCATATCATCAATCCCTTTTTCATCCTCTCTTTCTTTCTCGGTGAAATCTTGATATGGTCCTATCATTATAACTTCTCTCTCTCTCCCCCCCTCTCTCTAGTCAATATAAAAAACTCCCTATCCTATCATATTCTATCCTGTTTTATGCTGGGCTGTTAAATATCGATATTATCAATTACATGTATAAATGGCGTTGATAATATCGTTCTTCCATATTTATCCGCAGTTATCATACATACTTATCCATATCTATTTGTATATGAGTGATACTGATCGCTTTAAGCTATTTACGTGTGTTTATATGGATGTTTGTATACATATAGATGTTTATACGCGCATACGTATGGAGAGAGGTGTTGATATGAGAGAATGAGAAAATCTATTCTAGATTCTAGATTCTAGATTTGTGGTTTGTGGTTTGCATCTGTTATCTATCCTTCTTCCATCCTTCTTTCCTAGCTTCTTCATTGATTTCCTTGTTACTTGTTAGAACTTCTTGAGGCAATAAAAGATTGAAGAGGGTGGGGGGTCGGGAGTTGAGAGAGAGCTACTGTAGGTGTGTATGAGTAGAGATTGGGATGGGATGGGGATGAGAATGGGATTGGGGATTGGGGATAAAGACAGTAGCTATATGTTCTAGGTGGTTTAATCGAAGAGTATGTCTAGGTACCTTATATATATCGATACCGAGGAGATTTCTATTGGTAAGAGTTCAATGGTTGTTTTTGAGGGGGGAGAATGAGATGGGGAGGAGAAAGGAGGAGAGGAGAGGAGAGTCTCTTTGTAATATCTTACCTCTTTTTCTCAAAAGAGAAAGAAGGATGAATAGTTGAGAATAAATATTTAGATGTATATCTAACCATCTCCCATTATTTTTCGTCATATTTGCATCGACATGTTGTATAATTACATCACATCAATCCAGCACATCGCTACCGACATGAACAAAGCAAAGAATTCAGAAGCGACGCAAAGGCAACAAACAAACAAACGGCATATTTCACAAACTCGCAGAACATGAAGAGGTTAAGTCAATTTTTAACATGAGTTTTTTATTCGTAGGAGCCGCTGTGTACATACATTTACTCAATGTATATGCACGTATGTATGTATAACCCTCCCCCTTCTCACACATACATCCATTCATTCAATCATTCCATAGGTGGCCACCCAACCTCCAAAACCATTATCCGTTCCGCTCATCACACATTCATTAACCCAACCTTTTCTCTTTACCACCCAACCAGTTCATTTCATACCCCCTTTCCTCATTCATCCCTTCATACAAAAGTCGTAAAAATACAAAAGCACCCGATACCCTCATCTCATCTCCTGTATACTATGTACGCATGCCCGCTCAAATTGGTATAAACGCTTCCATGCTTTCGTAACTTATAGCAAGCAAGCAGTATTGAAATTTGCGAGGTAAACCGAGCCACCCACCCATTCATCCATTCATTCATCATTCCTAGTGCATATTCATCGCTTCTTCCTCTTCCTCATTCTTTTGATGTGAAAGAAAAGAAAAGCAGGAAAGTAAATGAAATGCAAAAAAGGAAAATTATAAACAAAAAATAAAACAAATAACGCCAGAGAAATGAATCAAATCGCTAATGCCTGCCGGAAAAATCTCTCGAATCTCTTAAATTCGTGTTTTTCATTCATGTGTATGTTTTTTTGTTGGTGCTGTCTTAGTGCAGTGCTATTTTTGAGATGTGAGAGGGTAGATAATCTCATGAGCATGTGTGAGATGATCCCCAAATAAATCGAGATGGTCTAGTAAGAATAGACTAGATCGTCAAAGATAAGATAGGAAATGAGAATTATCTCCTCACGCTCCTATCTCTATCTCTCCTCGTATCCTCTCTCGTTCTCCTATCCGAGCTTGCGGAACCTGCGATTGTATGTTAGTCGTCATTCTCCACATTTTCCATACCCCACGACCAAAGCGCAGAAGAAAAGAAAATTACTTACTAGCACTCGTTCCCGTGTAACTATCAGTATAATAAGTACTGCTAATATCCGTCACCGTCGCCGTAGGACCCGGTCTCCTCTTCTCATCCCTCCTCTCAGCCTCCTTCTTCCTCAATCCCAACACCGCCGCCAACCCTACCAATCCCGCACCCACGGCACCCATTCCTCCCATGCCACTACTCTGCTTCTTCCTCGTCTCTACAACTCTCGTTGGCTTATCCGTTCGCGCGCCTCCAAACCATCCATTATTTTCTCTACGAGCTCCGGCAGCACCTCCCATTGCTGCTCCTCCGGCCGTAGATCCATGTCTGTGATAACGCTCTACGGTCTCGATACGCTCGGTACGAGTACCACCTTCGCGTCTCCGGGATTTACCACCGAAGAGTGCGAGAACGGAATCCCAGAGTCCCTTGACGATACAGCAGAAACACAAGAGGAGCAAGAGAATAACTCCGAGAATCGTACCGATGACAATTCCAGCAATAGCGCCTCCGCTCAAATTGTTCGAGCTAGTGCTCGTGATGGGTAAGGTGCTTCCGCTTGCAGTAGCAGGAGGGATAAAGGGCTCGGTAGTCGTGGCTGAGACGGTGGCAGTAGATGTTGCGGCGCCCGTGGGACGGACAGGAGCTGAATAGGTACCAGAAGTAGCAGTGTAGGACCAGAGACTTGTTCTAGCAGTACACTGTCCACTGTATTCACACATCTGATCGCTGGCACAACAGATTGTTCCGCAGGAAGTTTCGCCCGAGCTGGTATCGCAAATGGCGGCGCTGCCTCCGGAGGTGGTAGTGGCGTAGTAGGAACTGTATGTGCTTGTTCCGACTAATAAATCGGTTTCGGTGTAGGTGGTGGTGTAGACTGCCCAGCCACCGGAGCCGGCAGTAGAGGCAGAACAGTAAGCTACATTTCCTGCGGAAGTGTAGCAGGCTTGGCCAGCGGTACAACAATATTGGTTGTCGGCGCCGCAGTAGGAAACGCAAGAGCGGTCCATAAGATATGAGAAACCGAGATCGTGAATATCATCTTTAGGGAAGGGACCTGCGGATACTGGAGAGGTATTGGAGAGGGTGAGGAGGAGAAGTGAGAGGAGTTGCGGGTTGCCTTTAGAGATCCGCATTTTGTTAACTGTGGGGTGTTGTGATTGTGTGATGGGTGAAGTCGAAGCTATGTATGTATATGAATATTGTCGGAGTAGTGAACTCGAGCCAAACGATTGTACAACGCCAAAAGATGGTATGTATCAAATCAGTCTCTCAACGTATTGAGACTCTTTTTTTATGATTTTTACTTTTCCACCAGCAAAAAAGATCTTCAGGAACTCGATGACTCCTTCACATGCAGCAGCGGTGTGAAGTAAAATAGCTCGACGATAAATGGCCAATCCAAAAGATGCAAACCCCACTTTCGTCGACACTACCACTTGTATGTGATATGTATGGTATGTTACTTTGTATAGGTATGCTCGGATGGCAAGAAAGGTCGTTTCTATCCAAACGAATGTAAATACGTCTAGAAATTCTTATCTCCAGAAATGATTGATATTGATCAAGGTGGTATGGTATATCTCTGGAATGGAAAAGGGAAGGAACTGTAACAGAAGCAGTGTGGGTGTGGGTGTGGAATACCACTTATTCAAAAATGTCGATGGCTGAACTTTTTTTCCTTTGGCTTTAAGGGAAAGGGAAAAAAATAGCTGGGCTGGGAATGGAGTTAATTGACCGTTTTCCCAACCACCCAAATTTTCCCTACCAAGGACTAAAAAAGAAGGACCAAGGCGAATTTCGTATTTCTTGATTTCGTACACACGTATTGGTTTGAATTTGAATGGAGATCCGATCCGATCTGATTCAAGTGAAATGTAATTATGAAGTTATCTCTGTAGAAATTATTATGGATTTAATTGAATTGATTGGTGAAGATTAAATCTTCATTGGATGTGCTACTCCATCGTCGCTCCATTCATCAGGAATAATAAGGTACGTACCTGCAGCTATTCGGTTAAAAAAGATACCTACACACGCTACAGTACATACACTTGTTTACGTTTATCGCTAGCGGGGCAACAATCAGGCGATAAGCAACTAAATTTGGGTACATTTGATCACAATTGGGCAAAAATGGGAATCAAAGAGCGGTTAATGACCTCGAGACGATACTTGCCACGGTCAGGATTGTATCAAAGCTTTCAAGAATCATGTCTATTTGTCTAATCTTCTACTAGGTGTAGATATTCATGCATGTAATTGTATCCTTTGAAGTTAGAGATGTAAGAGAGGAACCATCATCAATTTTACTATATATCTAATTCTCCCCCATTCAAGTTTGGATGGAGAAGGAGGTACATATTGTAGGTGAAGTATTTCACCTAGAGATAGCAAAATGAAGCTCACCGAATAGAAAATCCTCACTCTACTCAAGACTCCTTCACCTTCCTAATCCACTTTTGACACCTTGATACTTTGATGACCCCACAAGATTACACACCGATCCCCGAACCGATGGCGTTACCACAGGTCAGGTACAAGCAACTTTACAAATGATAACTTTTCAGTACTGTACCTGCTTTTTATCTTCTAAGCCTACTCTATTTTGAGATTTAATCTACGAAACATTTTCATTCCTTGGAAGTTGGAATCTAGAGTCTAAACTTTCTTCTTCTTCTTCTTCTTCTTCTTCTTCTTCCTGTTCCGGGAAATTTCCCTCGCCATCCGAAAGAATAAATCTAGCACAAATGCACGACGCAATACGCACAATCAAAGAAACCCCCGGCGGGTCAAAATCCCACTCACTCACTCAACGGAAATCCACTCAATCCAAATCCTGACGCCATCATCATCGAGATGTGAAACACAGTCTCGACTCTTGCATCTCGAGTCCCTGCATCGACCAACAGATGACATGATTGACTTTGACAACAAGTACCAAATCGGATAACTACTCTAGTACTCGGTCTATAAGTCTTATATGCAAGACACTACTTCCGTAAGATCAAACGTTGTGTCGCTTGAGATGTGGATACTTGCCACGTCTGCCGATGCTCGAAGATTCCGACCGGGCAATCATGAATGAATAAATGAACGAGAGTGAGTCGTTGGGCGAAAGAGTATGCAAACTTCATCTGAAAGATTCATGGGATTAAGAGAAATGTCTAGTTCAATGGCGGTACAAGTGTACTTGTATTTATTTTGTACAGCGTGTTGTGTATCGACTCAGTCAACGTGGCTCTAGCATGTGGTTCTTCAAATTGAAGTACGAAAGCCAAAGTACTGAGATGAAAAGGAATCTCGACATAATTCCTATATTCATATTCATACATCTGTAATCCAATTTCTGCTTTCATGATAGTCAAAAGATGCCCATGTCTTTCTCTGTTTCGCGCTTCTTTGCCCTTTTCTCTTGGATCATAACGAAGGCTAACATTGAAATCCTGTTCGTGTGATCATTCCAGACCAGGTCTCTCCAAATCATGTAAAATGAATATTGCAAATGCTTTGAGGAAAATGTGAAACTATCACAGCCAAATTTTCAAAGCTCTTGAGGAACATATGCAAGCATCAATTGATGAAGGAGAGCAACTTTGATATTCTGTCCTGGCCCGAGTCTCGAAATGCAAACCACCATTCGTGTCATGATGCATTCCTGTACACAATCCCTTCGATAATTGCTTCAGTCTGAGTATCAGATACGAAAACTTTCTCGAAAGATCTCTCAGTTCTGAGATATTCGAGAAGTGAAGTCGAGATAATCTTTTGACTAAAGGTTATATATACGCTAAGTTTAGTTAGTGTTAGGAGCTGCTAAAGGAAACCACCCATCTTGCTCATTCTTTCTTCATTAAAAGCATATATACGCAAAACCTTGCATGTTCTGAACATTCCTGGGTTAGATCTCAGTCATTCCAATCGTACTGGATTTGTTCCTTTGATTACATAGTATCTCGACATTTACGTCTTTCACACCATAATTCACAAGAATAAGTTATCGAATAAAGTTACTCAAGTACAATATCCTTCCATCCCTCGAAAATATCCAATTGTCTTTTCCGTCGCTTCATGGCTTCCCACACACTTTCCTCAAAGGGTAGGTTGATGAAACCCCAATTTCCTGCTCTGAACAATGATTTGGCATCAGCTATTCTTGAAGTCCATGAAGTCAATGAGCACCGCCGATGCTCCAATATCCGCATTTCATCCACTCAATGTACCTATGTTCCTTCCCATATAGATCAAATGTCTAAGAATTCCAGTATCTACCTTCCATAGATTCAATCTCGACAGTATAGCCCAGCAAATGGTGTAATTCCTCCTTTCAAATCAATTCATCTAGTTGATTCTTTCGATCGTTTCGAGGGCTAAGTGCTTGACTTTGTCCCGAGAATAGATGGTACGAGTGGAATCAATAATGAGCGAATATTCGGTAGGTATGCTGAGGTGACTGCTATATTTAGTTCCTCTGCCATCACGTGTCTCATGAAATGTTCAGTGCATTGGTAATGAATGATTCCCTGGGGTGATACCTATCATAATTCGGTCTGTAAGTTTGTTGATATGGTGAGGTACCGCGGGTTTTGGAACCTGAGAAATGCGAGGGGTGGGAATAGATTGTTGGGAGGAGTTGAAAGGATGGGCTGAGAGAAATAGGGTGGTTCGTGATGATCATGCAGTTCAGAAGAAGCTATTTGCACCTTTTTCTAGTTTGTTGGACCAGCGTCCTGATGTGGTTCCTGGTAGTGGATAGAACTTCTTCTGATTCTAGTACCTTGTTGCATGTAAATTGGGGCGATAATAGATATACACATGCTCTCTAGTTCAATGCGCAGTCATGAAATCAAAGGTAAATTGGTGCATTGTTGTTCAGTATGTAAAGATGTTTCGTGTGATATCTGTTGTGAATTATGATATTTGAGGTGTTGTGCGTTCCTATAAAGGATGCTGAAGCAGACAACGTATTCGCCTTCCACCATCACAAAGAGCGCTAGCTTCTTACCTGAACGGGAGGATGAGGACGACGATAACAGTTTACGACAGCGGGGAGATCCTTCCAGAGAAGTACTTTCATCGTTACTTCAGCTTACATCTTCTTGTAGATCGGTTACTCAAAATTGCGGAGAATTTGCTGTGGATCTTGACATTGATGCAAATTTCCGATACCTGTAACTTGAGTTGTTCACAACTATGTAATGACTACTTGGTAGTATAATATCTCTATACATGTATTGAAAACAACTGTTGCTGCGATCAGCATGACATTTGTGGCGTTCCACAGGTAAGCTGCTTCGGTAACTATCAGGTTTTACAAAGGCGCTATGTCATGTCCTTGTGTGCAGAGTGCAATATACAGTGTACGAGTTTACCCCACTCTATCAAGCAATGATCTAGGAGGCCCTTAATTGTAATTGAACTGTTGTGCTCCACTATTTGTGTGTACTAAATTCCTGTATTCAGCATCTACTTGTCCCTCATTCACTCTACATCCAGTAATAATGCCCATTGATCGGCAATGTTCACAGTCAAGATGTCTTTTTGCTATAGAGTTAAAGTATCAACGTGGTACACGTTAAACGAAGTTCAATTCTATAAGAACTTGGTTCATACTCGTGTTGATTCCCTTTCTTCAATTCAGATATTCATTCTGCCTACCTCTGGCTCTAAAACTCTATTCTTCTATCTCATCTCCCAATTCATCGATTATCTAAATTTGCCAGCAATATGGAGAGCAAAATTAATTATCAACATCCAGAGTTCCTTCCAGTATGTACAGCAGTCGGATATATTGGAAATTTGCTTCCACAAGGTAAACCTTACTTCATACCCGCACAGCGTCTTCTAAAAACCAATCAATTCAGACGTTGATTCTTTTGATCTTTCCACAACACTGGAGTCAGATTGAAATACAACTTTTTAAAACGCGCTGAGCCGGGAAAGGAATTCCAGCCACCGGGTTCCAAGACGAAATATTGGCTACCTAAGAATTTCGAGCAACACTCCACGGGATCCAAATCAGTGACCCATAGTCTCATCTGCCGTTTTGGAACAGAACTCGCCAGTGATTTCAAAATCGATACAAAAATAACCGCTAATTACGCCCGAGTCTCTGCCGAAGGTGGGGCAGGGTGCGAGTACGGTACAGATTTCAAATCAACAAGTTTGTATGGAATCTACAGTCTTGACCAGGAGATTTACTCCATCAGTGTAGTTAATAAGCAGGTGATCTATGATTCAGTAGAAGACGAGTTCATCAGTACCGCTGCCAAGCTCCCGAGCTGGAAGTTAATATTCAAGGATCTCAAGGATTTCGATGAAGTAACCGGTATCTACAATGCGTTTGCCAAATTCTATTCCAGATACGGATCTCATTTGATACAAGAAGGCTATATGGGCACACGATACCAGCTCAAAGTAGAGCAGAAAGGAATAGCTCAAGAAAGGAGAGAGAAGTTCTCAATGAACATAAAGGTCGAGTATCAAGGTGTGGTTGGACAATATATCAGTGTCGATGTCAAGAAGTCGGAGTCGTATAAGCTGCCTGGAGGAAGCGATTGGCGACAGAAATTTACCACAAAAGTATCATACTAATAGCATGGAGTTAGGGTCAGCCGCAGCGCATATGCTTGGCCCGAAATAGTCGGAATTATGCTAATCCATCGCTTAAACCCAACGATCCAACTAACTGCAAGGACGGACAGAGTATACAATGAACGAGAAATTGCTGAGCACTTGCTGACCAATCGAACGATTCTAATGATTGAAGACAAACAAATAGCCTGGTCATGTCGATTGAATAAAACTAGGTTACTTCAGTAGGACTGCTCATGCCGTGAACTGAGAGTAGTTCTAAGAGAGGGAGACGATCATGTGCTTCATGGAAACCAAATATTTGTACAGTGCTTTACCTGGAGTCCAGGATCAGATTTAGCGTACTATCTACTCGGAAACTATGTATGGCATGGTCGCTGTTAATGACATATTCGAAAGTTTCCACCAAATAATCGTTGCAGAGTGCGAAGCCCACGAACATTAACCTTTAGATCGGATCTGAACTACATACGCAGAACGTATATAGTCTGATCTCGTAATGGCCCACTGCGAAATACTTTGATCCACCCGGTATGCAATTCGAACATCATATAAAGTCCTTCCTCTCGGCAAGAACGGCTTACTGGCGTGGTGCATAAATCACAGATCTCGACAAGAAACACTACCGTTCACCTCATCATCCACAAACCGACTCAGACTTTGGAGCTTGAAGTTCTTGATACTTCACTCACCGGTCATAATTGAATTGATGAAAGTGGAAGACGTTGAAATTGATAGTTGACTGACGATCGAAATTCGTGATAGACTCCCTAGTACAAAATTTGAGGAGCTTGATGACCGAAAGAATAGACGTTAAAAATATCTCTTGTTACTATGAAAGATTGTTTCAGTAAAAGCAACCAATAGGTTGTCGAAATGAAAGTTTCGGATAATGCCAACTGTCGTCAATGTAATCGAAACGCGGAAATGTGAATTGTGTTGCATCGCCTCCCAAGCTATACTGCTACACGTGATCTCTGTAGAATTGCCAGCAAAATAACCACGTGCCAACAATCATGCGTCGAGCATGCAACGCCATGTCTATGCAAAGAAATAGTGACCGCTGTGATCTCCTGTCCGCACTGTGCTATTTTATACCATGCTCTTCATTGAGTGTGAGGTCCCGGTAGCTACGTCCAATTCGCGTTCACCACAATTGGCATAAATGTTTCGCTCTGGTAAGGTTAGTTAACTAATTGGTACATGATGGAAGTATATGCATGACTCAAGTCTTTTTAGACCATATAAATATATATCCCGAACCTTTTCAAAGAATCTCAGTCTCATAAATCACACTCCACAAAAAGACCCCTTCACCGATCTCGCCTAGGTATCCTCATCCAACAATTGTAGACGTGCAACAAACTAACCTGCTTAGTAATACGTCCAACCCAACTAAAACTTCAAAGTTCACTCTCCCACTCAACCCCTCCAATACTCTCATCCCAAACCTCCAAAAAACATCTCCAAATCTCCAAAATAAGACCGACCAGAATGGGACTCGAACCCACAACCTTTGCCACCGGAAAGCAATGCGCTACCATTGCGCCATCTGGCCTTTCTGACTAATCAGTAGGTCTGGTTATGAAAATATATAAACACATTTTGTGACGTAACCCCACCGTCGGAATTTCTTCGCGCCTGAGACTACGACCAAATCTCGCGGCTACAGTATACATTATCTCCCGCTGATCTGAAGTATGCATACGAATATTTGCTGCCGGATCAAATCAGATAGGTCTGCATCTGTATGCAAGCTTCTGATATTGATCAATATGAGACATTTTCTTACTTCCTACTTGAGATTATCTCAATATTCAGAATCTCTTCATCGATAAAACGTTTTTAATTAGAATTCTAAATAATATCTTGATCTTTTTAGTAGTATTGTGACTTACTAATGATCGAATTTTTTTTGGTCAATTAGGGATCGAGGGGAACGTTTA
>PQXJ01000086.1:0-102688 GCA_004786225.1 Botryotinia narcissicola | reverse complement strand
CCATCCGCCCTCCCTCCCATCCGCAACTGCACCTCGTCCCCCACCACCACCCATATCCCATTCATTTGATACACAATACTTCCTTGCTAATACATTGCCAACATAATTTGAAATTAAGCTCTCTCTGCCATCAAATAGGAACAACAATTCCTCAATCAAGCAAGTTGGCGCAGTGGAAGCGCGCCGGGCTCATAACCCGGAGGTCCCCAGATCGAAACTGGGACTTGCTATATATAATTAGATTTCTTTTTGCCGTTTCTTTGACTGTCAAGAACATATACACACACATACGTGTAGTTTTGGATCTTGGATGGAATCTCTATGAAACATGACATGTCAATGCACAAAGAGAATCATAGGCTTTTGTCATTCGGTTGGGACGAGAGATTATTGAATCTTTCCGACTGTGTGATCTTTCAATTGTATCATCAAACAAGCGTTGATTATCGAGTTATCCACGAGTTTGAATACCTACATCGAACAGAAGAGGAACTTTTGGCAGGTAGGTGGGGTGAATTGAAATTTTCCACCTTTGCGGAACAAAATATATGAGCGGACCTCCATGTATCTCATTCATCCTATCACAAGCAGATAGGGAATCCACGTTACATCCATTTATTAATTTGTGGTGTGGGGCAGGTAATGGTGGGGTACTTTTTGAGAGTTCGGCTAGAGTCAGGGGATGTGATTTTTAATCGTGGTCGATGTTCTGTAACTTTTTGGGAATTTTTACATCGCATGAAAATAAGATAAGATAGGTGTTCAAAAGTCTTATCCTGGGAGCTTTCCCCCACTTCCCCTCAAAAAAAGTTGCTAGCTATAAGTCAGTCTTAAGCAAGTTAGTTACCTTGTTCCGAAGAGCCATCAAACAACCCAGAAATCTTCAAGGTGATTTCGTCTAATCCTGCCTCCTTTACCACAAAATTGCATCATTTGCTATGATTGGTGCTCCATGTGTGATTGACAAGTTACCCGTTACATTTTTTGTTTCTAGTATCACCATATACGACTCTTCTAATTCTTCAAGTCCTGAGATTTTTGGCATGATTCTCATTCTCAGAACTATCAGTAGATATTAGCATGTATTCAATACCCCATGAAAATCTACATCGTTTTAAGCAGGATTACGGAAGCATGAGCAGAGATATAAGTCAAGCTCTTTTCCAAGTAGTCTTTGTGTCCGTCTCCCTCAACTTGCCGACATCATAATCAATAGACTCGTCTACCATGATACGAGACTCGAGTTCAAGATAGCGTTGTGAAATGACTCTCAGATCATATTTTCCTTTTAGAATATATCTATCAGTCACTATTTCAGCTGTCCACCTTCATATCAACATAACATACCTATTTAACACTATTGATTACATAGGAAACATTTAATAATAAAAACAGCTAATCTCATCTAAATACTTTTATTTGAAATTTAAAGATCAATCATGATATTCATCTAACAATTAGTGATCAGCTCTATCCAACCAAATATTTCCATGCGAAAGTCATGCACTAACCTTCGTGACCTCGGAAATCAACCATCAAATCATACCTCCTGACATCTCCATTCAAACTCATCTTCCACCCCAAGAAAACCTATCACCAAAACATCATACCTCCCATAACATCATCTCTAACCCAGCACCCCAAAAACCCTCAGCAAATCATCTCTTATCTCACTACACTACTAGCAAACGCAAATCACTCATTCATGATTTCAGCACATCTCTTCCCTGCAATCATCCATGGGGTCTTGTAGTATAAGATTGTACTGGAAAAATCAACATTATTCTCAAACCTATACTGCGTTTATAAACCACAGAGACGCATATCTATATCCATATCGAAAATTCCAGATTCCAGATAAATATCTTAATCTAAGAGTACCTATCTATCTACCTAACAAGTACATAGATATGCAGCAATACATCATCTATAACATATTTCCTATCCACCTCTTCTCTTCATCCTCAAGATTCTCTTCTCGTCGCTTTTGTTTAAAGGTGTTTTTGAGGCTTGAGTGAGACAAGGCATTTTTGTAGGTTCGAATGTTTGAGATGTGGATATTGTTTCCTTTTTTTGTCTTGTCTTGTCTTGTATCACGAACGGATGTGGCGTAAACTTTAAACTTATTGTAGGGGAAAATGAAGAGATGAGGTTGTGGAAAAGAGGAGTTGTTTAAGGTAGGTATGAGTTTGGGTGGAGATTTGATGGGGTGCGTGTAGTGTGTACGGGGTTGGATGGTGTGTGGTGTGGTGTGGAAATGAGGAGATGGTTTACATTACTTTGATTTAATTTGTGATGATGGAATTGGGAGGTGGGAGGTGGAGAGGAGTGAATCAATATGAGGTGAGACGAGATGTAATGGGAAGAAACATATATGAAGGGGAAAGCAACGAGAAGGAAAAATGAAATTAAACAAAATAAAAGAGGGAAAATGAGGGGTAATTATATTCGATCAACAGCATCTACCGCGATTCTTATGGTGCTTAGTAAATACAATTATGATTAAGAATTCCTAGTATCTCCAATCTCGTAAATGAACTTATATCTCCATGCGATGATGATGATGATGATAATCCCATTCACAGACACGAAGATCAGATGAGGGGAAACTGTTACTATGACTTCTGGCTCACTTGGTTTTGAGTATCAAAAATGATAATGATATAAGTATAACACGACATAATGTAACATAACATAACAGAATCGCAGTCTTGAGTTCCACAATCGAATCATCTAAATTCTAGACTCGTATCTGATATCAAGTGGGAAGAAGGGTAGTTTCAATGTGCGTACAGATAGACACACATGATAAATGATACTAGTACATAGTACACAATACACAATACAACACAAACAACTTCCCTCATGCTCATAGTAAACACACAAAAGATAAGATTTTCCCCAGAAACCTAAACACCTCGCTCGATGCTCGAATAAAAAAATCATGACAAAATTTGCACCATAGAATAATATACACCAATATCGCCACATGTGTAATCCCAAAGGTTTTGTTCTGAAAATTTTCAAATCATCATCCCCATACCGTTCCCCTAAAACAAACACCTTCAGTTACACTACTCTCGCCTGAGCAACCCTAGGTAAAAGTTCGATATTATCCTACAAAAAAGACATTCGTTAACACACAGCCATCGGAATAACCCTCCCAAGATTATACCGTCATTGCGTTAGGATTCAAATCAGGATTCAGATTCACATTCGGAGGCGGATGATTCCCTACTTCAAAATTGCTCACATTTCTGTTATGGCCATGCGCACTATCGATACGCGCTTCTTCCAAATCTCCAGTTCGAGTCATGTGACTCTCGTAGCTTGTGGGTTGGTGATGATCGTGATGATGGAGTCCACCGACGGGACTATTCGCATTACTTGCATAGCTACCGACTCCAACACCGGCCCAGAACGCACGGTCGGAACTGCGGGGTCCCCATGACCAGCCTGCGCCTTGGGAAAGAGGGAGATGGTAGAAGCGGAATGAAAAGATGGCCGTGAGAACGCCGAGGAAAAATCCAAATAGGATATCGAAAGCGTGATGACGGAAATCGGAAAAGCGGGTTGAAGAGATGTAGACAGATAGTAAGGTAGGAATGATAGTGATGAGGAGGAGGTAGAGAGGAGGAGCTGCAGCCTGGTTACGGGAGGCTATTAATCTATCGTTGTGACCTGATGTGAGAGCTGATGTATCCATGTTCTTGGCGGAAACTTCAGAATCATTACGTTGATGACTCGGAGTGTTGCGGGATGGAAACGCAGAATGAGAGAGTGAGGAATCAGCGTTGTAAGCTTGAGGTGCAAGGTAAGGTACTGTCAAGGCGAGTTTGGACGCTAGGAAGAGACTGAGATAGACAAGTCCGGAAGCTGCAAAGGATGCGTGACCAGAAGGATAAGATCTGAATCCATCGTTGAGTTTTTCACTATCTGTTTGTTGACAGATACCCGCTTGAACCAAAACAATTCCTTCTGGTCTATCACCACCACCAACAGCCCACTTTGCAATATTTTCCATATCAGGAATACATCTCGATATCAAATCTGGACGAGGTCGTCCAAAGAGATTCTTCATTCCACTCGTGATGACAAATGCCAAGGCGCAGGATAATGCAAGTCCGAGCCAAGAAGCGTGCAGTTCCCATAGCTTCCGTTTCCAAATCAAAGCTTTGGGTACAGATTTCGGGACTGTTGGGCCCGGGACCAGAGTCAGAGTGACGAGAAGAATGACGAGTGCAGGTACGACAAAAGCCAAAACGGCCAGGAGAGAGGTGGGTACTTTCTCGTGATTTTGAAATGGAAAACTGATATCTGGATCGACGAGTGAAAAGGGTCGTTTATTGGGCGTCTGGTAATTGAACACCGAACCAAGCGCGGCTGCCACAATACAAATCACCCAATCAAATACGTATGAAAGGACGACGGCTATGGATATCTTTCCATTATTTCGAGATCTCATGATTGAATTCATGGTGAAAGATTCCCATCAAGTTGTAAGGAAAACGAGGATAAATTCCCCCTTAAAAGAAGAGAGGGATGAGGATTGTAGAAGAGAATAGATATGTGCATTCACTGCCGTGTGCAAGGTAAGAATTTTTGAGGCTGTGTTGTTGCCAAGGGTATTCAAGAAGTTCGATAGCCTTTAAGGTTCATTCTTGACGTGAATAATTGGTTGATTCAAGGATCAGTTGTGACTAAAGTCTCTTTCCCCAAGAAATCCAGAGATGAGAATTGATTATTAAAGGAAATGATGCACACGACCGACCTAGACAGGTCTTGACGTTGACGTTTGAATATTTGCAACTTTAGATAAGGTTAGGTATGATGAAGACTATCCAAATGTAAAGATAAATGTAGATGAGTTATTTATGATCAATTGGCGCTTACTTACCTATGTACCTAGTAATGTAGATGTCAACCTCGGGCTCGATTGAGGCTTTGCTTCTCAGAGTTCTGGCGCTGTGATGGGTCTATTGGTCTATTGGTTCTATCACTCTGATCAATCAATATATGGGTCGAAAAGTATAATATTGGGGTACCAAGGTAGGTAGTGAGCTTTACCGCCATCTAGAACTCTTTCTTTTTCTCGCTGGATTGGATTGGTGAGGACGTGTGAGTATGAGGATGATTATAAATATTAACATTAATATAAATATAAATAGAATACGATGTCGATGTATCGTAGATGTACGAGTAGATGTAATGCATACATATAATTTACGAGATTGCAGTTTTATACATCCATGTTTCACGTCACTCTGTTGGTAAATGATTTCTTTATTCTTTTGCTCAAGCCACGCAGCTGCGGCCACCCTGCCCACACACGCCCAGCCGCCACATATCAAACCACGTAACCTTGCTTCACATTTGTCCACGGGTTGGTATGAAGATCTACACCAGCATGAAATGGCAACCTGGGCAACCTGCACCTTGAAACCTTGTGGTATCAAACCAATTTTGATTTGTTCGATCGAATCTTCGGAGGGTTTTTGGCGTTTATCACCCCAGGGGACAAAACCACAGTTTCACCCCAGAATAATGATCATCTCAGTTCGTGTTCATTTTCTGTACTGCTTACTAATCATAGGGGCTCGTAAGGGCTCGTAACTTCGTAAGAACGGCAGGCATTGCCAGGTTTCATCATTTTCGGTAAATCCGGATCACAGAAGAACTTTCACGTGATCAGGTCTCAATCCTCAAACTCGTTTCTCTATTTTTGGTTAACGCTATGGAATCCCAAATATCCTATCATATCATAATTGATCAAGGAAAGGACATGAGAAGAAACCGACACTCATATTTATCGCTGAAGCTATCAACCAAAAAAGAAGCCATTCACAGGTCCGATATATTTGCTGACGGAATTCAAAGCCTTTCCCTTCTCAACTTCCTAATCATTTCGCTCCTTGAATACCAAAACTCCAACTGCTGTTAGTGAAGGGAGCGCCGAATGTCCCGGAAATATTCAATCCTCTCATACTCACTCCTTCTTTAGGTGTCGTAAAGTGGTAAGCGCCCTCGCTGAATTGGATGTATCACCGTCTCTTCAACCTCCTCAGGTTTGAGCCACTGTGGATTGCAATATAACCCGCAGACATGACGTCTTAAGAAATCTCTGATACATTGAGGTCCAAAATCTGATGCTCCATAGAGCCTTTTTACTGATGCAATGAGCGGATCTGCGAGGGTACTAGTGAGCGAGTTAGGGAATATACTGATGTTTGAGAAATTTGCTGGGAAAGAGCCGAACAGATAAGTTATAGGAAAGCAAGCTTACTATCCATTGGCATCTCCGCCTCCCTGAAGGTCGCACAATAGCATTTTGCGGTTAGATATGTGATAGGAAAAGTGACTCAAGGCTTGAATCGGATCAGCAAATTCGGCATCACTCGGAACCCATCCTGTGGGGCTGTTGAACTTCCGGTAGTCCTCAATAAAGGGTTCTATAACGCTTACGGCTCCCGTCCTGCTGTCAGTCCAGAGTGTCGACGGGATAAGGCGGACTGGGTATATTGGTATAGTATTTCCAGCATTGACTTCATCGCTGTGCCATTCCGATGGCCTGTTTGAGGCATTGAATGCATCAATGATAGATTGTGCCTTTTTGTCTACCTTAAGTTGCTGCTCGTATGGATTATCATGATACACAGGTCCTGTCTTAAAGCGCTTTAACACGCAGCGATCACCAGATTTTTCGCCATTTGTATAATATCCCATCTGGTCAACGAATTAGTACTAAATTCAGATGGGGGCAGCAGCAAACCGCAATGCGAAGAATACAGTAACGACATACAAATGCATTCTTGAAATTTCCTGATCCACAAACCCGATCCATATAGATTGTGGCTTTTGTACTATCGTTTGGGGGATTTGAACCCACTTTTATGGTCATCTTGGCCATGAAAAAACTGTCGTCGGAATCAGATTGTTCCGAATCATCTGGGGCATTATACAGGAGAACACCGGCCTTGGACATATTGGCAACATTGAAGTGGCTTTCCCGCATCGCGACGTACACTAATGATATAGTAAAATGCCGGTAAGTTGATCAACCAAAAAGGATGATATACAATGTGTTGTATATATTCGAAGTTTCGACTTAATGATGAAGAGGTCCCGATAATAATAAGTATAAAATTTGATTAACCAAAATTGATGATAAGTATTGTATTATGTCTGCAATATTGGATTTTGGTGAGGAAGAGGCTTCATAATGTCGAGTATAAGACGCCTTACGCAAGTGGAAGGCTCTATTTCTCTCTTTTTTCAAATGCAGAAGGTCCCATACATTTATTCCCAACAGAAATGTCCCAGCTTGTGCGCAAGCAGGAAGGACCCCTATGAGTCGATTCGCCATTTTCTTCAGGCGGTTCAACTGAAGAGAAGTTATCCGTCATATTGCTTCTGAGAAACGAGTGTATTTCTCTCCAAGTGAAAATACTTTCACTGACAAGCATCTACATTCTTCTCTGGTGCTGATTGTTCTGTGCAGATAGTCCAGTGTGTATAGTAGCATTTCCGTGAGGAAGGAACCAAGGCGCAATGGCAATAGCGACCAGGCTTAGTGACTCGTCAAAGATTATTTAGCACTTTCTATCATAGCATCGCGGCATGTCCGGTTATCAAACTCTTTCAAAGCTAAACTTTTGGGAATGATAGCCAATCAATCGACCCATACCGAAAGTTCTGGTAGTTTAATTTTGCTTCAGGTTTCTACTTTTAACTCGTCTATATTCTGGAGCTTATTTATGGCTTTGTCTGATATTCAATGTGTGTTTGGGCTTAGAGGTTCAATTCACTTCATGAGTATATGCTCAATAGCCTTCCACTAGCTTCCACTACGGTTATACCTTCCTTACCCTTTCACGTTTTGACGTTCTTTCTTCTACTAGATATCTTTACATTTAAGTGGCTTCAAATAATCAAGCCAAATCAGGAGAATTTGAACAAATCCTGAATCAAAATGGAACGTGTAAAAGGAGAGATATTCGTCGTCACAGGTGGAGGGCAAGGTCATCTCCACCCATGCATCGAGCTTTGCACACGCCTCACTGCACGCAACTTCAACACTACGCTCGTCATCCCCGATCAGGGCATCGAAACCCCTTTCGAACCTCCGTGGTCGGTCCCCGCAACACTCCCCCAATCATTCATTCAAAATCCCCTAACTTCTTTCCTATTCATTACTCCATCATCACCCTTACCCTATGATATTGATCAATTCCGCCTAGAAGCAATCAGTCAGCTCATGTTCCGCATCACCGAACACATAACCTCAGACTCGACACCTCCGATTATATGCGCAATCATCGATATCCAAATGGAGTGGACTAAAGATATTTTTGCCACATGTAATATTCCGATTGTGACCTTCGTTTCCTTCGGCGCATGTGCTGCATCTATGATGTCTCACGTGATGAAATTGAAAGCAGCGGTTGAGAAATTTGAAACTGGAGAGCAAGAAAAAACCATTGAGGGATTACCACCCGAGATGTCTATTACATCAGAAGATTACAGGCGTTTTGACCGAGAAGTGTTTGCAGGTCTGATGCCACCTGAAGACCCTGATTTCGATCTCACCTCCTTTTCTGAACCACCCGAACCGGGAAATCTACCGCGATGGTTTGTGGCAATCAGTGGCACGATTGGGATAATGTACAATACATGGGAAGAATTGGAAAAGCCATTTCTCGACTACATAACGGCTGAGGTGAAAATCTACATGCCTGAATGGAACGTGCCTATTTGGGACGTAGGACCACTTCTCCCTGAAACATATTGGGAATCTGCGAATGATAGTTCGCTCATCAGAGGGAGACAGTCTCAACGCTTATCGAATCATTCAGAAGAGGAGGTCCTAGCGTGGCTAGATTCTAAAGCACAGGATGAGGTACTTTACATCGCATTTGGAAGCGACGTCGGCCCTGACATGCTCGAATATTCTCACATTGCAAAAGCGTTGGAAAAATCCTGCATATCGTTTATCTGGGTGATACCCCCACTAGCTGGTATACCCAAAGAGTCACGAGAACCCGGGGGATTTTACCCCAAGGATCTCGCTCTCAAAGTGGCAAAACGCTGTCTTGTCATTTATGGCTGGGCCCCACAACTTCTCATCCTGTCTCATGCTTCCACGGGAGGTTTCCTATCGCATTGTGGATGGAATTCTACCGCTGAGGCGATAGGACGAGGTGTTCTGTTTTTGACTTGGCCGATTAGGGGAGATCAGTTTTATAATTCGAAGTTGATTGTGGATTATTTGAAGATTGGATACAAAGTTGCGGAGAATACGGAAGATGGGGTGGGGGAGGAGCATATTAAGATAGGGATTGAGAAATTAATGGGCGATGCGGAAATGAGAGAGAGAGCGAGGGAATGGAGGGGGAAATTTCGAAATGGGTTTCCGGCTTCTTCGGATTGGAGTTTAAATTCGTTTACGAGGTTTGTGATGAAGAGGAGCGTATGGTGAAAGTGTCAGGGCTGTGCTGGATTTGATTTGATTTGATTTGATTCTTTCTCCTTCTTCTGTATAGTGTACTTTTGAAGATGTCCTGTTTGTTGCGAAATGAGCTTGGATATGGGGCGGGAAGCTTAACAGAGCCATCAGCCTTTTGAAGAAAAATTATTAATTTAGATAAGAGGCTGAACACTGAAATCTACCTACATCTGTGCAGATACTAGCATCTTAGAACAACAAGAGATATTTCAATTCAGCACGCAAGCTTGAATCCACTTTATTGATCAACTAGATGGCTTACCATGTGTTGTGACGGTTATCTCTAGGCCATGTGGAAATATCTAGAACGTGGAAGTGTTCAGAGTCTGGAAGCTCCTAGATCCGTTGAGATGTTACGATCAAACTAAAGTATATCTATAGAGCTCAAATACACTAGAATAAGGAAGCTAAAGAAGACAAAGATCCTTGAGGAGTTTCTTTGGCTCTTACATAATAACAGAGTGCTTGGTTTAGGCTACTAAGGTAAGTGTGATGAGTAATCGCATAGGTATGTGATATTCGGCTTAGAGGTGATTTAGATTAGACTTTAACAGATAGGAATCCAACCGATAATAATAACAAAAACTGTAAAATTCTTGTAATTATATAACTGTTAGTATCACCATCGGGATGGTGAAGTAAATATAGTACTATAGTCCACATTGTTGTAACTTGCGAAACCTATATGTTGTCATGTTGAGATGCTAGTGCATACGCTAGCACAGTTACATGATTCCTATCCCGACCGTAACTAATGAGTATAACGACTGCCTTAGTATGAAGCTCTAAAGTAAGGAAAGTTTATCCTGATCATGTAGATCTTTATACTTAGTCGGATCAGTCTTGCTTATTAGTATTGACACACTTAAGTGAATGTTAAAGAGACTAGCTCTTACAGCAGCCATTATATGGGGACTACTACTTCCTGTGCATAGATGCTCTTTACACAGAATGCAACATTGATAATTAGGACCCACCATCGTAGGTGCTACGTCAACTGTATCTCTCTCATACCAGCAGTTCCCTTCGCTTAGGCAGACCGAGATTCCTCGTTACCTACGTTACGTCCAACACAACACTCATTTCAGCCTCAAGCACTAACATTAGAATCCTTTAACAAGAATATATCGAATTCAAGCGAGAACTTTAGTAAAGGACTACATTTTCCAAATTCCAGCCAGTTTGAAGAAAGTCGGATTCTAAGTTATCGAAAATAAAGCCATGTTGTGACCAACTTGAACCATTCATACCTCTGTTCGAGGACACGAATAGGAACACGCCCACCCGCCGAAACCCAGGCCCGTATTTTGATTCTGATAACAACACGAGGCCCATACCAACATGGGTCAAAAGAAAAAGCCGCAGAGATGGCCTGAGTTCCTCCCACGAGGTATCGTCCAGCAGGGGGTTCCAATCCAGGAAATAATAAATCTTACCCCCTGGAACAGAGACTTTCCACTCTGCAGAGCGAGGTATATATCTGAGTCTATCATAGCGCCTAGTGCTCTCAGTTGGAGGATAAGCGAAGGGGCGGACCCTTCCTCGGAGCGTGATAGACGAGCCTGGTCTCGTTTTAACTTGGACGTTTGACTTCGCAGCAACCAGATTGTTTGATATGAACTCGAAGTCCGCCTTTGTTCCCTTCGGATCGTTTCCAATTGGCAGCATGATAAGCCGGCCTTGATTCCTTGACGCCCAGCTCCATGACGGCGCGCAGTACTTTTCAGGGTCATACAGATCCTGGATCATGTTGCGGAAGGGAACTTTGTTCTCTGGCGTAATAGTCCATTGCAAGCTGATATGAAAGCTTTCATCCTGCCAGTGTCCTGCAAGATACTCTGGGGGTTGGCCTCGCGTAGCCAATACTCTTTTGAATGCAAGGGCGAGACCAGATACGGACGCCAGTTTGTCGCTGGGAAAAGTGAACTGCCTGCCGCTGAAATCATTCATCCACTTCTCCCAATCACCAGTGAAGATATCTGTAGTATGAAACTTCGATGCCCTGAGGATGTAGCTCGTGAACACGTTACTCACAGTTCCATTCTCAGAATAGATGCAACCGTGGCATTTCAGATGTACCATCTTTTTACCAAAGATAAGAAGCCTCTGTGCCATGATCTGCTCTTGCCAAACCCAGCCTCGGCTTGTCCAGATAGAATTGGACAGGTCTGTGTCAGAGGGTCTTTTGTGCGACATTTTAGAGAGATAAATACAGTATGTCCCGACGACTTCCTTCGACAGCGAGGACTGAAAGCTCAAGGCACATGAGAGATCTTCTCTCGGACTGAAAATGCTATCATGGCAGCTCCTTGCGGTTGCTGCACCGATGGTAATGAAGGAGTGATAAAAAATGTCGGACATCATGAAGGCCTCTCTTTCCCAGTCCTCGCGTACATCTTGGAGGATGCAAAGGGCGTCGATCCAGAGATACTGGATACCGAGTCCGCGGGACACAGCAATTGCGTCCTGAAAAAGCTGTGGGGTCTTGTGTTCTGGTAACCCCAATTTGTACTTCGACAGTGTACTAGAAGTTGTGGTCAGCGGCAAATCAGAGCCCCAACAGTAGCTGAGACATGCGTATTGTAACTGTTGCCTGGCAATTTCTGAACGACTTTCAAGAAAATCTCTTGTCTCCACAATTTGGGGGCACTGGCCCGTTGTACCATCGCCAAGATAGAGGAGTCGTGTTGGTAAGAAATTTGCTTTGTTTTGCGAAAACTTGCGATGCTCTGCGCACTCTGTATTTGAATCGCATTCTTTAATCCATTTTTTGGTCAAACGCAGGACCTTTCCGGACGGAGATCTTTCTATAGGAGTTTGCTCGATGTGAAGCCAATCTCTACAGCGACCTAGCAAATCACAAGTAAGCGACTTAGCGTAACCAAGAGGACTTAGAGCAAACTTCAACTAACCAGGTTCTGCCATAACTGGAAACTTATCTGGTGCTGTTTGATCATAAGTGTTTTCCATTTCGGGGTGGCTGTAAGTTATAGCCAACGCACTTAGTCGGAAATGTGGTCCCTTATCCGTTCTCCGCGTCTTTGGAGGCGAGTACCATTGATATCTCCCCTCAATTCGCAGAGGCGAAGAGGCTTCTTTCCACCAAAGCCAGTCACCGTAGCGATCCAGCAGCGATCTTTTCAGCGCAAGACAGAATTTGCAAGGAAAGGAATCGGAGAGTTCCGGCAAATTAGGCGGCGTCACCGTTCGCTCATAAACAACTCCTCCCTTCCAAGTATTAACAGATTCTTCAATCTCGAGACTATTGTGTCGACTGGATCTGAGTGACTCTGCATATGGGAAGTATAGTACTGATACCCCATTTTCATTCTTCAGGGCCCCACCGGAATCGGCGTCATCCAAGGCCAGCTGTGCGGAACATATCGCGCAAAGGAGAGATTCAGTCGCTGTGTTGGAATTTCCGTTGCTGGCGACAAATGGTGGGTCCATTGCCTTGTTTTACGAGACTATTGAGACGGGCAGCTATTCAAATGTGAGTAAATCTTTACCTTTGACACTTGATGTGTCACGTGTGATTTTTGTCTCGTTGATGGAACCGATTCAATGTCGTGATGTGGGGACTACGTATTTACTTATAATCCTGATAAGTAGATTTGTGTAGTATTTGAATTGAGTTCAGAAGGTAAAGATAGGAAGTGATCTCGTTTAAGATGGATATTCCAAGGAATTATATCAACATAGTCGTGTACTTCTCTCTTGATTGGCCATGGTCTAGATGTCATGCAGACCAAAGTGAGTGCTGAAAGCCAGTTACTAATGCCTTTTGTCCTAGAAAAAGCTCATGATGTTCGCCAACTGACCCTTCAGCATTTACTCAAGTTGGATTCTATAAATCTTATGTGCCACTTGGTCGGCTTGGTCTGGTCCAACTGAATTGTAGAGAAATGGTAAGTTGTCGAATGGAAATGGTGGGGATTGAGGTAAGCTTTACATAATCATCTCGAATTAATAATCGGCTCACTAGTGAGTGGTTCTTCATATTTCAATGGAGAGCTAATAGCGTTTTGAAAATTACAGTTTTGAGCGATTGAATGGATTTATTGCTTAACGGGAATGAAAGCGGAATGAATTGATTATTTCAAGATTATACTACTGTATGTATTATTCCCAAGTGGTCTTTATGTTTTTATTCTCTGATCAGTTCGTCGAGTCTTTTACTATTTGTTCCGAAGGGTGTGAGATGTTGGGTGAAAAGGTTGTTTTTGTATTGGATTTAACCTTGATCTTAATATTGACTTTCTTATTTTCACAGTCAATATCGTAGTATCGAGGAACAACGATGATGATATCACCGCCAGAACCCCATCTACAATAGCACACTCCTATTACTCACCTTCAAAACCAATTCTTAACCAACTTCACCAACTCCTCAGGACATTCCTCTGGAACATAATGTCCCGCATCCACCGTCACCCCCTCCACCTTTCCCTCACAAACCTCTTTCCAAAGCCCTACTACATCCCCAAACTCACTTCCACACGCGCCCTTTTCTCCCCAAACGACAAAAACATCACATTGAATCTTCTTCCCCTCTTTCCTATCTCTTCTCTGTTCTTCAAGATCAATTGACGCCCCAGCCCTATAATCCTCACACATACCATGCACACCCTCTTCATCTCTCAATAATTTGTCATATACCCCTCTAGCCTTGGCATCCATAACAAATCCCTTACCCACTCCACCTTTCCCTAAAAATTTCTCAGAGAAAAGGTTAGGATTCCCCAGAATTGCTTGTTCGGGGAAGGGAGAAGGTTGTGAGAGGAAAGGCCAGTGCCAGTATTTTTGATACCAGGTGTGTTTTCCTAATTCGTACATGGTTAGAGTAGGGAGAATATCTAGAAGCATAAGCTTCGTCACGACTTCTGGATGATCTATGGCGAGTTGATGGGCGACACGGGCGCCGCGGTCATGGGCTAGGATTGAGAATTGTGGATAGCCGAGATGCTTCATTACGGTTAGAAGATCGGAACCCTAGACGATGTTAGTGGGCTTTGCAGGGTGTATGAATTGTATAGTATAGAAAGAAGTTCTGAATCCATATCCCTTCGAATCTACCACCCATTTTACAATGTCCAAAACAACATGTAAACAGAAACACCCATATAACACCATAAAAACATAAACAAAACACAAAAACCTACCATAGCACTCTTACTATACTCCTTATGCTCCTCACTACCCTTCGGTTTAGAACTCTCCCCATACCCCCTCAAATCCACCAACACAAGAGAAAAGTGGTCAACCAAATGCGGCGTAACTAAATGCCATATATGATGTGTTTGTGGGAAACCATGAACGAGAAGGAGAGGAGGGCCATTCTTAGGTCCTGTGAGGGTATGGATTGAGATATCGGAGCTTGTGGAGATAGATTGGGAAGTGAAGTTTGGGTAGAAGGTGGCGGAGGTCATGTTTGCTGGTGTAGTGGTGGAAGTTTGAATGAAGGAATTGAATAGGGTTTTGTGTCGGGTGTTGAGACTCTAATGTATATAGCAATGAAAATGGGAATGAGAACAAGAACAAGAATATAAAATAGAGTGGGAACGGGACTAGAATAGTAGTTGGAAAATGCGATTAGTATGTTGATGTCGAATTGCCGGGTGATTTGTAAGACACGAGGTTAGATTATGATGAATGCAGGCTCTACGTCAGCGAAATAACAAGCAGAACTTGATCCTCATTTGAAAAACTTCTTTAATAAATTATAAATTCATTTCAAATAAAATATTGAAATTTGAAAAAAGCAAACGAAAACTTGAGTCTTTTCTGTCTTAATAATGGGTATTTTGATTACTTAGTATTATATCAAAAAAGGATCTTAGTTGTTAGAGTTCTCTCAAATGATGGTCAATTCCCGCCTGTTGTTTCGCTGACGTAGAGGCGGGGTAGTCATGGTGGGGAGGAAAAGGTTAGGCGTCCGGACAGTGTATGAGTTACCAAAACGCTAGATCGCCGATAAGCTGTTGATTAGAACCTAGTTTTGTACATCATGAGCTATACGAGGCTGTTCTGTCATTGAATTTTCTACATACTAGCATGCAGACACTACTCAAACCCCTGTCAAAGTCAAGTTAGTCCTAACACTTCAGATCCATGCATCTCTCTCGAATGGGCTTTGAAGAAAACCATTGTTCTTTTGTATGTTCATAAATTGTACACATTGATATTTATCTAGATATGATATTTGTAGTGATTCCCACCGACTGCCCTCATATCAATTCACATCAGAAATCCTCATCCCTGTTCATTAATCGTCAAACGCCAAAACTATGCTCAATCGCTCAAGATAGGTATCCGCTTATCAAGCTTTTCACAAGCATCTCCTTTCCCAACTCGCTAACCCTTTCGTCCCTTGTAGATAAATACCACCCTCTCATCTTAAAGTCATTCCACCATACCCAGCCAGACATTATATCGTAACATTTATTGCATAACCTTCCGCCGTACTAATTGCATATCGCATCCTTCTCCAAATAGGAATCATATCGGGATTTCCACTTTGAATTCTAAATGGACCCTCGTAAAATACCAAACTGTCCTCTTCCACCTCAAATCACCAATCCCATAACTCCAGCCGCAGCAGCCGCATATGGCAGGCAATTCATCATAGTTGGTCTTGGAATCATTGCGCCCACTCCATTAGTCCCGATGACGAAGGTAGCAGTTGCGGCTCCCGTACCGAATTGCGCACATCCAGCGCTTTCAACAGCGTCACAAGCAACACTACTCAAACTCTGACAGACGCTTGCCGCACTAGCCGCTGGCAACCATCCCCCACTGATGGTGCTTGCAGCCACAGTAACACCACCATTTGCAGCCGAGATTGTGATTCCGGCACCCATTCCTCCCTCGAGATCAACAGTACACAGCGCATAATTCTTAGCACAAGAATCCGTCGCGCTAGCACATGCTGCAGAGTTGACATAAGAAGTAGGTAAGATCGGGAATGGGAAATAAGCATTTGGAACGAACGTTCCGGTTGCTGTCGCAGAAACTGATGCTGGGCTTGTTGCAGTTGCGACTGCGATAGTACCAGTGCATGATGCGCCAACTGCACAACAAGCTACATTATGAGCAGCATCTGTTGAACATACTGCGGCTGCAGGACAACAAGCACCTCCATATGAATCCTTCAAAGTAGAACAGGAGTTGTAATTGCTGGGGCAGTTTCCGTCGCGTTTGAGGAGTTCGGGTTTAGGTTTTGAGGAAGCTGGTGAAGTATCTGGGAGGATAGTTTCATTTGATGGTATAAATGATTCTGAGGAAATATCAAGGTCGAAGGAAAGTGGTGCATAGAAAGGTTCCGGCGGTGAGAGTAATGACGGGATCTGGAGAGCTGTGGTTGAGGTGAGGAGGGAGAAAGCGAGGTATGAAGAATGGTAACGCATTTTGGATCGTTAATGTATGGAGATATAGGTCTAGATCAACTTCAAAGATTAGTATGAATATTAGGAATGTGTATAGAGAAGAAGAAGATCAAAATCGTCCGAGGAATGGAAAAAGAAATTTACCCGTTATATTATTCCAAGGTTCGTTGCCCAACCACCTATTTTATGAAAATCCCCGCCAAATGTACCCAAAATTAACCTTATATTGCGCGATAGATATCTCGAGACTCAGTTCTTGGAATGGTGTATCAATGGAAAGTTTGCTTAAACCACTGAAGAATTCATTGACTTCCAGATTTAAATATACGTATCGTATCAAACGATGATGAAATCAGAATATCTTCTCACCGAGTGCGCCAGCTGTTGCATTCAGGTACCAAATACATAATTATCTGCAGATATCGCCGGTTACCACAGGGATAGTATTCGGTGAGGCTAGGATTGGAGGCGTTTAACCTTAATTCGAGTGGCTGGGGTGGATTGGGGAGATTCACCGCCTTGGGCAAAATTCGCTTCATTCACGTTTACCGTCAGTCGGGCATCAAGGGTCCAATTTTATACTCAGCTCAGCTACAATGACTTTTATTACATCAGGTTACACTCAAGGAAGCTATGGGTTGAGTTGAAGGATTATATGCCACATTCTACAGCGCTTGATGGAATGCTCTTTTTGGAACAATACTTCACTGCTCAAGTCTATCATTTTACTAATTTACTATACTGAGTCTGGAACCTGGTCGCGATGATATCCCTCAAGAATATTTGATAACCAATGACCTCGAGCGAGGCCAGTAGTGTGAAATACCTACTTGCATAGTTCCTCTCCCATAACATAGAGGGTGTGAACAACTCAAGCACGAACTTGATCGAGGATGAAACACTCCGCGGATCACTGGCCACTTCGTCATCAGCCCATTGATACCGTTGACGTCGACCTATCCCAAGAACGGGGTACTATGTTGTCTAACAATACTCGAGACCAGGCCGAGAGGTCAATCAAAACCACAGATCTCTACGAACTGCTGGTTTCAAGCCACATAAATATTCTACGACTTGATGGCATAATTCATATGGACGAGCCGAATCTTGGCTATTCTGGCCAGAACCTTATTGCGGAACCAGGGGAAGTATGCAATGCTTCAGTTAAAAGTAACCATTCAGACAACAACGACTGCACCATGCACCATACTATATGCTCGAATTTAAATCTTTTCACATTTCAATGAACCAGGTTTTAAGAGAGAAGATCGGACCACGACGATCAAGTACCTAGATTGCTTAAAGCAATTCTCCAAAAAGAAACCCTAAGAAAACCTTGGAATAGACGTCATCTTAGTTTGCTAGCAACAGAAGTCGAGTTTCTCAATGAAAGAATGAGGGACCAAAATGGAAGATCTACCTACATCGAAGATGAAAAACAAAGGAAAGTAAGTTACCAACGCTACGAGACCATTTTCTGGCATATACTGCTCAGAATGCTAGAGGATATGCTCGAAGGTCAACTCTTAATCTATTTTGACCATTACAAGGTGGAATATTCAGGAAGATGAGACTTTCTTGCGTATCTCTTTTAGCTGCGAGTAGACGCGAAGAAGAAGAGGCATAAAGTGGAGTCTCGTCCTCTCAACGTCGCAGAAATTAAGGTCGATGATAGAATCGAGAGTTGCCCAAACGATACACTTATGTACCAGCATTGGAAAGGCTTTCTTCTTCTTCCACCTTCTATTACATAGATGAAGTCAGGATGGTCCACAACGCTGAATCAAAAGCAATCTCGTGATAACATATTGGGCAAGTTGCTCTGTAGTTGACTTGCACTTCGTCAGTCAATAAAAGGTTTCATTTGTTTGGCCCAACCGACAGCATAGTAACATCAACCATATCTGTTCTCCAGGCTAATTGAATGGCATCGATATGCATTGCTCTGAAGAACTTGACTCGTGTGAAAGCCATGTACTTCAAAACGATCAAGAGGGTACTCAAAATAAATGCATGATCAAGGGTGCTTTCCACCATATCTTCAAATGTCTTTATGAGTTGAATTGACTAATCGTCCACATTCACCAAACCTCTTTCAATGTTATTAGTGAATTGCCAACTCCAGTGCCTGAGAACTTTCAGGTATCTTCTTTTGACATCCCCAACTCAACCAGCCTTTCGTATAAAAGCCCACTCCAAACCTTCCACATCCATTAAAAAAGGTCAGAGTAAACAATCCCGAGAAGCGTAGGAAAAAAATTCGTCGAAGAAGAAGAAAACAAAATGGAGCTCGATACGGACCTTGGTTCTGAAGAACCAGAAGTGGAAGTACCCGAACTAGAATAACTGTACGAATCAGCAGAGCCTCCCCGCGAAAGGAGCCTTGGTATTGATGATAGCATGGTAAGCACTTTTCCATCTCAATACCTCTATCACAACTTATTGATTCTCTTATTCTCTAGATCCATGCGCATGGTGAACTCCTCAAAGCTTATCTGACCATCCCATCCCGAATATCCAAAAGAAATGCCGAAATCGATACTTGCAAAAAACTATTTGAAGGAAACAAAGCCGAAAACATAAGCCGACAAAACGATGCAGATATCGAAAAAGCAAATGCAACGGTTTGAAAACGGTGAAAAGGAATTCGTGGAAAATTATATCAAACCTCTCATAAATCTACTTCGTGGACAGCCAATGATAAAGTGTGTTACTGAGAATAAGGAAATCATGGAGTTGTATGAGAGGCGTCATGAGCTAGAGGAAATGATACAGAGTTATGAGGAAGATCCCAATCTCCTGGAGCATGGACAGGCGTTCTTGAAATTTTTCCACGAGTGTATATGGCAGGAATATTTTGTTAGAGTCCAGGAGAATATCGATTGGTGTATGGAGGATATCGAGAAAAGTGAGAAGCTGAAAGTCGATTTGAGAATTATGTTGGTAAACTCGGGGATTATTTTTGAGGGGGAGAGGTCTACCGATGAGACGGATAGATGATAGTGGAAATCCTATAGAAGATTAGGTGGCTACAGGGTGAGTCTTATTACATACGGCTTTTTATGCCTCTAACTTCGAGATACTTACATGACAAAACACAGCGATTACCAGAAACAACTTTGCGCCTTTTCTTCAGCCTCCAAGAAAATGCGCTTATGTATTCAGATCTCCAAAAAGAACCTCCTATACGAAAGTCGCGTCACTAGCATTTATTGAGCATCTCGGTAGTTCATGGGTAGGATAATGATAACGACTCTCTCAACTTTGATGCACCTCGACCTTGTCCTTGCTTGTTTTGGCATGGTGTGATACGGGTGACGTTGAAGAATTATTCCCAATTCTAGTTCTCTCTGCTTCCCCGTTTTGGAAAGAGGATATAAACACAGTGTAAAAAAGAGACTCGGTTAAAGTTTGCAATTTTAAAATGGGAAATTTTGTTGCATGTCTGTAATCCTTTCTTCGAGTTCTGGTCATCGTCGATCAGGTCTAAATAATCGTTCTGGTCTGAAGATCACCAACGTTGGTATCTACTTGAACTTCAACATTAATGTCCTTTTTAACCTTAATCATGATTTTGCAACCGATCTAAACGTTATGGCTCAGATGAGATATACAACAAAGTTCCCAACCACAACTAATTTACCAAACGTACCTCACTTCCAGTGCAAGGCTGTGATGGAAAAATAATTCACTATAAAGTTTTGTTGCATATCTGAAGAAAAACAATTTAATATAAGTCTCGACAGCAACCATCCTCATCAATCAGGGTGAATTTCCTTCCCATCAAGATCAAGCTAAGGGCGATTAAAAGCACTCATATTTAGCTGCCCTACTTCCACATCTACTAGTCTATCACCAACTATTGTTAGAAGACAACTCTATCGGTCCTGTATCTGAACGATGCCGTTCTCGAACCGATTCCTGTACTTCAGACATGCAACAAAGTTTCCCAAATTACCGATCAAATTCTATTATTAGACGACATAGTGAATACCCTATGTTTTCTCGTTTTGTTGCACATCTCAAAATCATATATATGCTAGCTTATTGCTAGTCCATCATTAGTTCATTGCTAGTTCCAACTTGATTGCTAGCTTTCCCTAACGCGAACATCAATACAGATCAGATATGCAATAAAACTTTTGAGGTTTACATTGTATTCACTAACAGATGTTCTCATCTCAGGTAGGATGCGATCAGAATTTCACTGCGAACATTTTGTTGCATATCTGAGTTTGGGTAAAGGTGAAACACCCGTTTTGATGGGTTTATCGAGATCAATGGAAGTTGTGAACCTCCTATGGCCATTTCTATCGAGCAGCTTCAATCAGACTGCAGCCTGAGCGTTGTTCATGGCTCTGATAATCCAATACTAACAATGCCATTGGATCAAGTATGATCATCCACTAGCGTGCTTTCCCAAAGTTCATTTCTGAGGCTTATGATTTATTGGCTCTTGCTAAAGCTACAAGCTTGCGCTCGCTCTTCTACTGGTCCAGAAACTTGATTACGTCAATTTCGAGATCGATCAGATGTGCAACAAAACCCCACGAGCGGTCTAGATTTGGATCTAGATTTTACTAGATTCACTTCTAGTATTGAGTGTGCTTATCAAGGTTATCGATGCTATATTCACTAAAATTCACTCTCATCTGGAGCAAGTTATAACTTCGATAGGTTAGATTTTGAGAACTCAAAGCTTGGTATAAGGGACACAGATCTTAGCGATTCATCATCAGATAGTCCTCACTAAAGGCCACCGCACAACCCAAGCCACGGTACCATATTCAATATCGATGAGAAGAAATATTCCCTCGGCTCTGGATCAGCTAATAAGATCATTAACCACAACCTATATAGATACTAGCCCTTGTTAAACTACACTATATTACAATGATAAATCAAGACAAACTATCTACGTCCTTATATCGTACATATTTAGAGATCATTCTGATTAAGTGCCTTTCAGCAGTCGGTTTAGAAAGGAACTCACCCATCCCTCTTTCCAAACACTCCTCTTCTTCTCGTGTACCGAGAGCAAGGGAAATTATTGGGATTCGTCGAATGCCTTGACTCTGCTCATATTCTCTGATTTTCACTGTGGCTTCAAAGCCGCCCTACAATTCCGTTACTATATAAAGCTAGAATTAATTGCAGGAAAACTTACCATGACTGGCATTCTTATATCCATTAGCAAAATGTCATATTTGTTTGCCCTAACAACTTCAAAAGCCTCGAGCCCGTTTTTAACCACTGTAACGACATGGGTATATTTTTCTAGAATCTTTCTATAATACTTCTGATTAATGAAATTGTCTTCAGCTAGAAGGATAGTCAATGAGGAGAGATTGTCAGTTGGAACTGGTGGTGATTGTTTCTCTAAAGGCTGAAGTATGTCATATCCAAGATCAATCGCCAGGCAAGGTGTTATCATATATGAGGCGATGTGGAGATCTAGTGCCGGTGAAAGCCTGAAGGGAACTGGTAATCCCAGCAACAAGATTGGAACCTTCTTGAACACATCTATCGAGCGAACTTCTCTCGCAGACGCTATTGAGTCGACGAGTATAATATCATACATCCCCTCTCGTGGCTGCCCAATATGTGAGACTGAGTCAGCAGTGGCTGGAACAAAACCAAGTTCCTCTAACACCAATGCGATTTGCCTTTCGTGCCCGGTCCGTCCTTGATCAATGAAGAGTACGCTGTGGCCATTGTACGGTTTGAGCTGCTCCGAGATGAAGCTTTCATCGGAGACAGCAGGCCGCAACACGCTCGTAAAGAAGAACGAAGTCCCCTTGCCATACCGACTCTCCACCCGGATGTCTCCTCCCATTTGCTTTGCAAGGTCTTTGTAATAAGATAGGCCGAAGCTTGAACCGCTTCGACTCTGATATGGTAAAACATTCTCTTGCCGGGAAGTATCAAAAATTGTTGGTATCAACTTGGTTGATAAGTGTAAAGTACTTTAGTCTATTATGATTGTATTCGTTCTTGATCATTATTATCTATAGGAAGCTAATACTTTAATATAGGGTAGTGCTAGCGCGACACTAGTTAATACAGTGCCCTCTTTGATTATATAATCGATATCCCGATATTGGCAACTCTCTAAAGATAAGTGTGATTATATGCTTTAATCCATAATCCATTCCTTTAGATATAGTATTCTTTTAACTCCTCCTAGCTCCTTTTAGCTCCCATCTCCCTATTCCCTTTCTACCTAATATATCACTTTAATGATTATCTTATTAGTATCAATTAAATTCTTTAATACTTGATATGCGCCATTTTTAGTTATGGTATCCGCAGGGTTCGATTTTCTATTAATCTATTTAATCTTTGTGATCTTTTTATTCTCGTAGTATTGTCTTAAAGCTATAATATTGATTAGAAGCCGCTTTTCTGCGCTTATACCGAGTTTAGTCAATAGGTTATATAGAGACTTTGAGTCTGTATAGAATATAAGTAATATTAGCTTTTTAGGCTTGAGAATAGTATTGATAATACTTTTAATAGCTACTCTGATATTAAAGTCTAGAATTAGTGCATATAGCTCAGAAGCTAGTATACTTCTAGTGATTCTCTTATATTTGATTAATATCCAATGGATAATATTGGCATTATTATGTTTATCCATTAGGCAAATAATATAGCCAATTTGTGATGATAAATTAGTATTATTAGCGAAGGATGCATCTGTAAATACGACTAATTGGATCAAATCCATATCTAGTGATATGAATGTGAGTCCTCTTATTAGATTATCCATTTGCTATTTGATAACTTTATTAAGCTTAACCACATCTTTCTCTTTTGGATTTATTACCTGGGCAGTAATAGATAGATGATATAATGTCTTTAGTTGATATATAATTGCGATATATACTTCTCTTATATATTGAGCGATATATTGATTCTTTGAAGTGATATTTTTTTGAACTTTTCCTTTTGTGTTGTGTATATCAATATTTCCTGATGTAACCATTCTGATATTGTTACACTATTTCTCCTAATTCAAATAGATTTTATTATCTTTGAGAGTAATTAAGCTATTATTAAACTTAAATGAATAGTTCTCGGTAAATTGCTCTCTGTTTTTAGCTATAAAATGAGCCTTGCCCAATTGTTTTTGTTTTAAATATGCGAATCTCTTGTTGGTAATTATGAGAGTATTATCTGTCTGGAGTCCTACGATGCCGATGCTGTTATTGGAGTAGAGTAAACAGGGGTCGTATATAGATTGCGTCATATTTAGCTTATTCCTATAATGGTTGTGATAGGTTTCAAATTAGTGGTTTTCTGCCTTAGGGATGCTATATAGGGGTTTAATGACATATAAAACATACCCATTTTCGAATCCAACCTTTTTCAATACTTCCATATAAATTGATCTATTTAATGTTATAATTGATTGAATATATACCTATATGATATCTTGTAAATAGATTTGAATATACTTATTTGATACTTGCAAAATAGCAGTAAGTGTAAGAATAATACGCTGGCTGATATGTTGAATAGTTGGTGATTATATTAAAACAGTGGTTTTACTCTTATCTTGATATACTTGAACCACTAGTTGTGATTTAGTGTATACTTTATTAATATCTTCGTCCTTTATTTTATTAATAAATCATAATTTGAATAATCTTGTTCTGAATGGGATACTGGTTTTTGAAACAATTCCAAAGATTTCATTTTTTATTAATCCATCAACTTCCTTGTGTCATAATTCTATATATCTTATAGATATATCTTCTTACAAGAATATAATCAATTGTAATAGGTTGATGTCAATATTTGTTATATTGACCATATTAGTCAAATTACTTCTCATACAACGACGTAGTTGCACATCTGATTGCACTACTAGTGATAGTGTTTGGGGTCATAGTGTTTCCATTCGTGATGTATCGATTACTATAGTATCACCATCGTTATCATCCATATTTCCATCGTCTTATTCAATTTCTTCTGGTTTTGTATAAAAGGGTCGTACAGATATAGAATGGAATTTAATTGGTCCACTAGAGAGCTCTATCTTGTATATCTCCCCATCTGTTCTAATCAGGGGGTATGGTCCAGTCCATTTGCTTAATATATTACCTCCTTTACCTTCTCTCCACATTAAAACCTCTAAGTTTAAAGATAGAGTAAAAATTGATGTTGTAGATGGTTTGTTTCTTAATCTTAATGTTTTTGTAATCTATCTCTTAGTGTGAATATAATATACTTTTGTTATAGCTTTTTTTATGACTTTTGCACATTAAATAATTGTTATGATTAATGGGTTAATATTATTCAATCTGGGATATATTCCATAAACTAGCAATGTAGAAACAAGTCCATTTGGTTCTGCTGTATTGTTTACAGCCTTTATTGCCATTTGTAGAATTATCACTTTAATCAGATTGTTGTCCTCAAGCTCCTTAGTCAAAATCTCGTATGCGCGGTGTAGGGAGTAATGATATCTCTCTATAATGCCTACAGAGTTATACGCTTCAATTGATATGCTCTTAGTGGTAATTGATATAGACTTAGTGTTTTGGATAAACTCTTTATTTACAAAGTTCTTTTCTACATTGTGGATAATATAGTTTGATAATCTAATATATATATTAATTCAGTATTCCCTAAGTATATCAAATGTATACTTAGCTGATATATTATCAAGGAATCAAGCTACTTAATAGTGTATTACCTCATCGATAATATACAAAACTAGTTTGCCTGTAATATATATAATATCGATATATATAGTATAATTAAATTCAATATCCTCTAGTAGAATAAACCTGAAATGTCCGGGTGACTTACTATGCATTTGACAGTATTTATAGTACTTAATGAGATATCTAATAGCATCATTGTTTTTGTTATAGCCTACTCATTGTAATATTTGATAAAAGCATTGTGCTAATGAGTGATTGAATTGTTGATATAAATGTTATAGTTTAGTAGTAATTAAATAATAGTTATTCTGGTAAATTGATTTTTGAATGAATTGATTCATATTCACTTTCTATATTAAAAACGTGTGTTCATGTTTTCTAATAATAGAGTATTGATTGTTTAAGGTAATAAACTGGTTAGTGATATTATTATAAAACGCTTTAAGACGATCCATATCCTTAAGACTCAATAAGAATAGAATGTCAATATTTACAATATAGAAGTCGACATCTCTAAATAATGTAATAACATGAAATAATTCTATTGATATTGTAATTCCCTTTCTAAAGTATATATTCGCAATATCTACTGTTTGTAGATTATATATAACTGGGCAAATTTGCTTCCATACATGATATTGTCCAATCCCAACTGTAAACTTTCCTGCACATACTATATCAATATATATGCTAAAGAATTCTTTACTTGTATAGCTTATATAAAAGATATCCATTACACTTTTTGTTGGTAGAATAGTCTCAACGGGGTCTCTAGTCGTTGTATGCAATAGTGTATTAATTGATAATTGATTGAACACTTCCTGGCCGTTGATAGACTCGGAGCTTATAAAAAATGTTTTGTCCACATCGTCTTCAATATCAAGATCTGCGAAAAACAGGTTTATTTCGGTTTTTGAATCAGATTCTACATTAATAGCTTTTCTCTTATATTCAATTATCCATTGATTATAATGTTTATTAAATGCGTTATTACTACCGCCCTTGATTTTCTCCCTATATTTATATCTTTATTTATCTTATTCCTTCTTAGAATGCTTTATGAATCAGTACCCCTCTTTCTTGTATATCCAGTATTGATTGCATTGATTTGAGGAATTGAAATGTTGTGACTTATTATAGGAGTTGTTTCTGAAATTATTATTCCTAAAATTACTATTTCTGGAATCCCTAGAATTACTTTAATTGTTGCTATAGAATTTTCTGTCAATAAATAGTATTATATCTTCTTTATTCTTATGCGATCTCTCCCATATATTAATGGATTGTCACAATTGATTGATCAAATCAGATACTTTTTTCTTAGGGTCAAAACAAGCCAGGTTACATGCCTCCATATCCTCACATACAAGTATAAGTTTATTGTGTAGATGGGACGTCTACCGTATAACGGGATCAAATCGATATTATAGTATGTATAGTTGCTTGATCATAATAATAAAATATTTGCTAAATGATTTGTTTTTGTTTTCCTTCTTAATTGATTTGAAAGTGATACTATTCCATTTAGATAGCATATTATGTTGATATTTGTCTCCCTCAAAATTATTCTGTATATAAATGCATAATTCTTTAAAGATAGATGGTAACGATTTGTAGTTAACATAAAAGAATTCAAGTGCATTATCTTTAAGTATAATAAGAAACACTTTGTATTACATATTCATTAGTATCTCCACACGTCATGTGATTTCATAGAATATCAAGAGTTTGAAGTTGAAATTGTTGTTATCTCTATTATATTTTTCCTTGTTGGTATAGAATTTTAACAAATTAACAAAAAATTGTATATTAGAATATTTCAATAGTCTCTTATCCTATAGTAATCTATCGCCTCCATAACTAATATTATTGTTGTTGTTTTTATTGTTATTAGGATCCCCTCCTTCATTATATAGATCACCATCTTCATTATCTTCTTTTTTACAATTGAAATTGTTTTTAATGAAATTGCAAACAATTCCGGATTTAAACTTGGGTTCCTTAATATTGATATCTTTTAGTACCTCTTGAACTTGTTCTTTTGTCCATACATCAGTAGTAGACTTATGGGATTGTTCATATAATACTATAAATGCCTCAATATGTATCTTTGGGATGTACACTCCTTGTGTACATAATACCTAACACAACTTTCGTATATTAATCTAATGGATTTTCGAAAAGTGTATGGCGTTGAATATCTTGAAATCATTATGAAAGATCTCTGCCAGATCATTATTGTTGATATCCTCATAATCATACTATTTGTGTTTGAATCTGATGTACTTGGTAAACACCTTAGTATTAAATACAATAGGTTTATTGGTATCTTACTATTCCTTGACTAAGTTTAATCATTTTTTGCATTTTTCTTTTTCTTTCTCTATATATGTATCCTTGTTGATAATGTTCTTAACGATAGTTGTGGCATTATCATTGTCCGACATGATAGTAAATGTGTATAAAGGTATTTCGAAGGTTTGTTATAGATATAGATGTATATAAAAGAATGTTTATGAATATATAATAATAAGGGTTATTGTTTTACCTAGTATAGTGTGTAGTACAAAGGTGAATACATAATGGACACAAGGTTGATTTATCACATTTGACAAGAGCGATCTTTTTGAATATATCTTTCTAATACAATTATCCGGAGCATACTCTTTAGCATTATAATAGTAGATAGCATATTATATTAGGTACAATAATATTTTCTTTATAGTCTCTTCAGAATTTCTATCAATTCTGAATACTATATAAAACACCTAGTGCTTTATAGTAGAATCCAAGGCCCTAATTTGTGATATTACTAATTAGTATTAGTATTAACTTGATTGATAAGTATAAAGTACTTTAGTCTATTATGATTGTATTCGTTCTTGATCATTATTATCTATGGGAAGCTAGTACTTTAATATAGGGTAGTGCTAGCGCGACGCTAGTTAATACAGTGCCCTCTTTGATCACATGATCGATATCCCGACAAAAATCAAGTCAAGGTCGCCCTTCTGAATCCCAGTACCGTTATCCGAGACAATAATCTCTAGAGCTTGTTCTTCTGCATTAGCGAGATCATGCTTTGCGATTTGAACCGTAATGTTGATTTACCCCTGCTCTGCGAACTTTATGGCATTTCTAACCAACTTCATAACAACCTGGCATAAAAGAATGGGTCTCCGATAACACGGTTTGGTATCGAGCTATTCACAAGATATCGAAGTTCAACGGATTTTTCGTCTGCCCTCTGGGTTAAGCGCAAGAGTGCTTCCAATACTGTTGCTGGTAGTTGGTAAGGGATCCCCTTCAAGGTCACATTAATTGAGTCCATTGTATAACAAAAACCTCAAGTTTGGATTGGTGCTGAAAGATTTGTTTCAATTGTTGTTTTGCATTGAAAGAACAATATAATAGTGGTCAAAAAGAAATACGGAAATACACGGAAAACTTACTGTCTATTTCCGATGATCATAGCCTTTTTTAATAAAAACTAATTATTATAATTCTTTTTAGAAAATTTTTTTATTAACAAAATAGTATTGAAGTCAATATCATTATACATAGGTGTCATGTTTGTATATTCTCTCATTCATCCATCCATTCAGATCCCAATAACAGAATCCGTATCCAATTATACACGCATGTACGCCAAACCGAACCAAACCATCCCAAACTGACTTGGACCATATATTTCCATCCGTAAATCTACCCACAAAACCCACCAACCACACCAATCTACACCCAATTTCTCCCCTTATTCAGCCCATCAATGAAGACCAGTACTCCCCCCCTCCCAGCATCCAGAAACTAATCACTATTAACAACTCTTAACGTCCTCCTCGGATTCATTACCACATTAAAGAAAGTTGGTTCTCTATCCCCCAGTAAATCCTCCAAACTACTCGTAATACTCCCCGTGCTTCCTACACTCCCCATTCCCTTTCTATGACCCCTCCATCCCGCTCTTACACTCTCGCTTCCTCCCATTACGACCCCCTCATCTTCTTCATCGATGGTCTGATAAGATGCTCCTCCTGGCATGATTCCGCCTCCAAAAACATAAGTTCCACTCCCCCTTCCACTTGCGCCTCCCCTATCCTCATTCCCACTACCGTTACCACTTCCTTCATTTTCAGAACTCGAGAGACCTCCCCCTTCAGACCTGACACTAGGCGTCTGTACCCCACCTGCGCCACTGATATCCGTCCCAAACGGTCCCAGCATCATCCCTCTATCTTCTCGACTTGATCCACCCGAGCCCCTAAACATTTTACCGGCAGGCACGAAAGCCGTTCTCTGCGACATCGCCACATGATCTTTATAGAGGTTCAACTGTCTCCTATAAAGCCAAGTACAAAACGCCAGATATCCAGCCAGAAAAGCCAGTGCAGCTGCAATGACACCAGCGATAATGGCTGCTTTATTTGGTCCTTTTTTTTCCGAGTCAGGAGATGACGTTGGAGTAGAAGTAGAAGTAGAAGTGATTGTAGATGAGGATTGTGTTACTGTGAAAGTAGGTGGTTTTCCCGTTGCTAAGGGACCGGCAGTTGCTGATCCTGCTGCCGGTATAGTCGCTGTTGCACCTCCCATTCCTGAACCACCAATAACAGATTGTATGATATCGGGAACGGTATAACCTATCGAGCCTTTAATGATATCGGAGTCTTGGTCCGATGAAGAGGAAGAGGAAGACGAGAGGGCTGTAAAGGAATTGGTCCATTGAAGTGACGATGCATTGAAGACATATACACCAGGACTATCACACGAGATATCCTGACCGACATAGCCTCCAACGACTATCATCTGTCCGTCCCAAAGATTACAGGTGTGACCTGCTCGAGCTGGGGGTAACGATTGTGACTGGTCTGTCATATCGACTTGAATCCAAGTGAAAGATGGAATGGTTAGAATCCACATATCGGAATACTGAGTTTGGTTACCATATGGAATGAGATTTTGTCCTCCATATAAATAAACGTTAAAACTACTACCGTCGGGCGCAGCAGCAACGACAGCACAAGGATCAACACGAATGGGAGGAGTTGTTCCAGAAGTAGACTGCTTGTACCAAGTACTATTTGCGATATCGTATACGTCGATAATATTCATCTCCGTCTTGTACATGTTAGTTCTCTTGACATCATGGCTGGGGCTTCATGACTTACAAATGTCTCATTAGTGCCACCTGCCAGTCCAAGCAGCATTCCATCTGCTCCCCAGCCAGGAACATATACCAAAACACCATCAGCTCTCTCCGTGAAGCCAGCCTCATCTTGCAAGCCACCTTGCGTAATATTCCTGTATACACCACCGGAACCAGCTCCACTCGTGGTTCCTAATGAAGTCACTCCAGTATTTGTATATCCAGGATGAGTGAATTCTAGAAGACTCTTCAAATATATCCTGGCAATTTGGTTTGACCACCCGGGCGTCGTGTACATATCTGTGCACACCCAATATTAGTTAGCCGCTCATTGATTGTCCATACCAACCTGAGCAACCGAGGGAAACATGATGCTTACCCAAATGTCCCCCAAAATACCAACTTCTACCCAATTCTGGAACACTCAGCCCCGCACCCTCCGCCGCACGCTGAACATCCGCTGGTGCAGTGTCTGAAACATTCCCTGCTGATGTTTGTGGATTTGAAAACTCCGTCCAGGTCGCCGACGAAATGTCATATTTCCATGTTGCTACTGCCGCAGGGGAAGTTTGTGGACTGTCCGAGAATTCCCCTCCATATAGAAACAACGAATCATATGTGTGCCAGAGAGAGCCCATTGCTACTGCAGGTGGGCCTGATGGTTGTGGTAGACCGGATAGAACTGGGGACGAAATTTGCCATGACTTTGTAAGATCTAATGTTACGAAGTCGTTGTCTGTAGAGGAATTAATACCATTCCCAATTACTTTGATTGAAGCCCTTACTCCAAGTATCCGTAGTTTGCCCACTCTTTGTGGTGGCTTCTCCTCCATATATGTATAGTGTCCCATTGACATTCGCAGCTGAGATGTTCTAGATTAGTTATATCCACCAATCCAAGCAAACAAGTAAAAACATACTCATATGGCTCCATCTTGTGCAAATTGAAGTAGGACTGTCAGCCCTCCCCTCGATCATACTCCCATTATCTACAAATTCCGAATCCCTTATAATGCCCGCATCCGCACCATTCGCCTTCATAGTATTCATGTTACTGTTCTGCCTCCCAGTATACCCAAATGCAGGTACAACCACCGCAATCAGAAATGCGAGTAGTGCAAATCTCGGCATCGTAGAGAATGGTGTAGGGGGTGCTTTCGAAGTCACAATTGTAGGTCTGCCACTCTTCCCAATCTTTGCTGCCCTCGACTCATCATCATGTGGTTCTTTCCTTCCTCTCTTTTCTCCTGAAACTGGCGAAGTCGGTATGTTTGTCGATATTCCATTCCACATACTTCTTGTCCTCAATTCAGTCCCTACAGTTGCGAATTCCCCTCCCAGACTCCCAACATCCACCCTTTCAATCACCTCATCATCCAATCCCTCTTCTCTAAATCTTGACCTTCTGACCGTCCTGATTTTCTTCCCAGTAAATTCATTCGCCTTTTCGCATTCGCGCGATTGATTTGCTACATTTGTCGGGGCAGCAGGACCGCGAAAGGGTACATGTATCGTCTTCGACCGATCAATTGTAAAACCACTCATTTTTGTTCGCTCCTCCAGTCACCAGATCCCTAGAAATTTTAGATCTCCGTAAACTCGTAGGGCTGTACCCAGAATCGCGATTTTTATATGAATTCAAGGCCCAAAAGATGTAAGCAAAAAAAGGCCAACCAATCTCAATCAATCTCGATCAAATCATAAAACATGCAAAACACAATTGATATTTATCATAGAAAGCCTTCCTCATGGAGAAGTTGAGATAGGGAAATTGACAATATCTCTCTAGATATCCTAGCAAACAAATATCTTACTATACAATACCTGCATATGATAATCATCCAACTTCCTCGACTTCATCAAGATTCTTACATCATACTTCACGCGTAGAAGCTTTCAGGCTTTCGACCACTAATCAATTAGATATTCCCTGCAAATACCCTATAAATGTGGTATAAAATTGGTGAGTCCACAGGGATTTCGATAGCAATATTCAGTATTGATTGGTGAATGTGTATGGCATTTGGAGAGAAAAAAGCAGGTTCTGTCTGACAACGATTGAAACGCCCTAACACTAGGGGATAAATTCATAAATGAAGGGGCCGATAAACTTAGATAAGCCTAAAAAGGAAGTTCCTCATTGACTACTACTACAGCTACAGCTACAGCTTTGTCCATCTTTGTCCATATCATGGATAGCTTATAATGATCTGAATATATTTATTAACTACTCTGCCATTCACAATCAAGAGATCATTCATCAACCCAAGTTATCAATCATCAATATTATCAATTCATTCATCCTACGACTAAAAAATAGAAAATTAATTTTTTTCATTGCCCTCGTTGATCATGTAACCCATCCAACCCCCCTATCCTAATCCATAGGAAGATTCACGCCCACCAACTTAAAGAGATCCGTTAATTCGCTTTCGATTCGAGATATTAGACGCCTAATGATGTGGTGGTACAATTTACAGCCTTCTGCGCTGCAAGTTGAGTCATAATAACCCATTGATAGGTTTACAACTCCTCCTTAATAGCATGGCCAGCCTTTTGTGCTGCTTCACCGGCGCGATTGGTAGCATAAGTAGCTCCCTCCTTGACAGCATCGGCAGCCTTTTCACCTTGGTAAGCAGCTTGCTGTTTACCCGAGGCAGCACCGATAGAGAGTTGGTCAATAACCCATTGTGCACCGTTAGAGAGTTTAGCCCAAAGAGTACCTTGTGGTGTAGTGGTGCCTGAATATCGTTAGCGGTCAATCAAGTTCAAGGAATGACAAAATTTCTTACCATATTTGAAGTAGTTGGCTTGATTACGGACGAAAGCAACAAGTTCATTCTTAGTGCTTCCTTGTGGGACAGGGACACCATAGCTATCAAGATAAGCCTTCAAGTCGGAATCAGACCAAGTCTCGAATGTAGCATCCTTGGCAGCATCAGTTTGTTGAGTGAGATAGGATGTGACGCTAGCATATGCAACACCACTGGATTTGGACGCCTGAGCATAAGAATCTTGTGCAGCGCGAACGAGTTCGTCACGGGTAGCTCCAGACTTCTCTGCTGCCTTCTTAGCGGCAGCGTCACCAGATGAAGCTAGATAAGCCTTCAAGTTGTCCAAAGTCCAGGTGTCAAAGGTCCAAGCAGACCATCCTGTAGCAGCCTTGTGCTTGTGTAAACGGACAGCAGCAATGATATCGTCCTTCTTTCCAGATGATGGGACGGGGACACCTCTGGCATCAAGATAAGCCTTGAGGCGGGATTCGCTCCATGATCCAATAGCAGCATTGAAAGCATCTTCAGCCTTTAGTTGAGCATCATCAGTAGCCTTGGCATATTGATTTCCTGCAGAGCTTGTGGCAGCACCGAAAGCGGATACTCCAGAAGAGCTTGCCTTGCTTGCAACGCTCTTAGCAGAAGCTGCGGCAGTGTCTCCTACAAGTTGAGCCTTGTGCTTACGAGCGATAGCCAACAATTCATTTCTCTTGCTTCCTTGAGGAACTTTAATACCATTCTTGTCGGCCCATTCCTTGATTTCTGTACGTTGTTAATTGGTTGATTATTAGAGAAGATAATATCAAACTTACGAGAATCAGACCAGGCACTGAGAAGCTGCTCACTCAATGTCTCGGTAGCAGCAGAAGCTGAAGAAGAGGCAGAGGCTTGAACATCCGCAGTTTTGAGACTGGCAACGCGGGCATTACGGCGTACACTAGCGATCAACTTGTCACGAGTGGATGGTTGAGGTGCTGGAATGCCATGGGTATCGAGAAATTCCTTGAGATCTGTGACAATATTAGTGTTTGTATAGATAAATGTGTATTTGAATCTTAGCAACGTACCTGACTCAGACCAGGTTTCATAGAGCCAGTTGCCAGGGTAGGCAGCAGTCTCGCTGGCCTTCTTGGCAATGGTGTCATAGTTGGAACGAATCTTTTGAAGAAGAGAATCTCTCTTCCTTGGGTGTGGAACGGGAATGTGATGGTAATCAGCAAATGCCAGAAGTTGAGAATCTGTGAGGATATTAGTAAATGCTCAAAAGCATCTTTAGCCATTGACAAGCTTACCAGTCCAGCTATCAAAAACCCAATCTCTAACACTTGACCAAGCATCTTCTGCTTTGTCTTCCGCCTCGTACCAGTAAGCCTTGACTTGAGAGATCAAGCCATCCTTATTTGCCTCAGCAGTGTCTTTAGTCTCAACACCCTTCTGTTTCAAGTAAGAGTTGAGCTGTTTCGTATCCCAATCGTTATATGGCGAGGCAACCTTTGTTTGCCAGTTCTCCTTCACCAAATTTTCCAAATCTTTACGATCGGCAGAAGTTGGGTATGGAACATTGTTGTCGGAAAGCCATCTCTCGAGTTCGGTTTCATGCCACTTGTTGTAGACTGGAAAGATGATATATTAGTAAAAGGAATGAATAAACATCAGACGAAATAGACACAGGAGGTGATGTGTGCCAGCCAATCCATTGCCTAAAATCAATGATATGATACCGTCTGAAGCTTCAAAAACACGGAATATGGCAAAATGATGATGCTATAAAAACAGAATGGATGAAAAGGGTAAACATACCAGCCTTGCTGAACCAGCTACTAGCTACCGTAACTTCTGCTGCCAAACCCAACACCAACAGCTTTGTAAAGAACTTCATCCTGTGTGATGAGTTCTACTATTCCTTCTTACTCTTCTTATCTTGAACTTCAAAGTTCTGGGTATCGTTGCAAAAGAAAATGGAGAACTTCACAAGCAATTCGTGATATGATATTGAGATTTCAGAAGAGGAGAAGGATTGATGGCAGCAGGAGAAGTTATGTTGTTGACGTTGCACACAATACCTATGTGGCTGGAGCAAAGCTTCCGCAAAAGCAAGAACAAGTGACGTAGCTTTTCTATGCAACCAATGAATTTCTGTGTGAGAATCAACAAAGAAAGCTAAGGAATTGTATTCCAAGGTAATTGGTTCATTTCATTAGAAAGTCGTGGAAAAATCTAGATTTTCCTTTAATGGAAAAGTTGGAACAGATGGGAATTTTTAGTACGGTACCAATCCTTTTGACGCGTTTCTCTCCTCATCTTCACTGGGAATCCAGTTGTTTTGTTGACGTTGATGTCATATTGTCATCCATAATTGTCATACCAGGATGATGTGCGAGAGATGTGGCTTGAAAAGGCTCAGAATGGGTGCACGGACCTATATATATATTCGCCATCTCTGATAATGTGGGGTAGCTATGGATGAGAGCTGTAAGATTACGTGTGTGCGAAGTGAAGTCTGAAGGAAGTGAAATCTGAAGTGAGGTCTGAATGAACTATGAAGAATGAAAAAAAGAATCGGGCTCAGAGAAGAAATTACATCAATTGATTATTAACGACGACTTCAATCACCAATCATCATATAATAAGCTAGTACATCCATATTGCGGAATGTGATATTCCTGTCTGATGTGGAAAATACATAAGATTTGAAATTCGATTTGAAATGATATTTATACAGAATCGTGGAAAACATCTTCGCCAAACATAACATAGCATTAGCCTCTGATCTACTCCTACATCATCTATCAAGAAATTATCCATTAGCTTCAAAACACGACTTTGACCAATTTCATGAACTCACCACATCAAAGCTCCTGTCAATCTAATCCTTAGACCTTCTGTGCGCCTCTATCATGTCCCTTTTTGAATTCCCTGTTATGCTTCTCAACCTCAGCTTGTTTGCTCGAACTCTTCACACCCGGCTCGTCTTCGGAGTGAATCTTGGGCGAAGCTCCGTTGACGCTCTTCTCCTCTGGGTTCTTATTCTTACCTCCGTTCTCCTTGATAGAACCACCTGTAGGGCTGGATCCAGTCTCCTTTGCTTCCTTCGATCTTGATCCTCCAGATTGTGCCGATGCATCTTCAGGAGATTTTGGGCCACCGGAACCGCCTTTCGTTGGGCCGGCACCAGTTCCTTGTCCCTCAGATACTGGCTCAGGACCAGGGTGTTCTGCACTATGCTTTGTGTTGTTTGAGGCACCTTGGTCTTGAGGATTCTCGGCCATTGGGTGGCCCTTGCCATCTCCATAGCCCTGAGTCGCAGCTCGGAGTGGTGTAGAAGAAATGGCTCGAATAGAAGCCGGTTGTCGGCATCGAATGGTTCGGATGGAGGCCATTGTGCGGCTAGCAGAGTGGAGGCATCGAATGGAAGGCATGGTGAGTATAGTAAATTGAAAGGTTGGGTATAATAGAACAGTTGAATTGTTTACTTTGCGAATGAACAATGAATGAGAAATATTTTTAGAAAGAGAGACAACTTACCTGTAAACAATGGAACATACTATAACATTTCGATCTGTACAATAATGACGAATTGAGTTTCATCGCTCAATTACATCATGACATTTTGGCCTTTTGCCTTTGATCAGCTTGGACTCCGCTTGGAGTCGGCCTGGCAGCTTTCCCGTTTGTCGATGTCAATTCCAAAAAAGGCGGGGTTGACACGTGATACTGTTAATGTTCTCGGTACTGCACTAAATCCCTTCTTTCCTCTTCATTAATATTTCCAAACTAGAAATCCTTGAAATTCTTAATTTGTCCCTAACCATTGCGTCAAGTACCGGTAAATGACGGGTAGTGACCCACACATCACTTATCACTAAGGAGTATGCAAGTCATCACCCAAGTTGAAAGAGAACGGAGAGATATGAGAAGGATGCTTGGAGACACCAAAATTTAAGGTAGTCTTGGAGGAACTACTACCACGAGCTAATTGTTTGTCTGTATGTTTATACACTCTTCCCTGTAGTTGGGGATATGAATTGATCTTCAGTTCCCACACTTCGAGCGAAGTAGGAACTACCCGGTAAACTCGAACGATAAAGTGTTCGGGGTATTGTCAACTGAAGGCGCGGTTATAATTTCCTTGTACAATTGGACTAGATTAGAGGTCCCTCTCGATCAACAATCTAGTGGGTTCGCCATGTCTTGTATGCAAGGCCGTTGTACGATGTGCGGTGTTGCCCACTTGTTACTGTTTTAGCATCCAACCTTATCTTCTGTTAAGGAAGTCCTTCTCCCATCACATGTTACATGTCAATTTTCTTGATATTCTTCTTCTTGCGTTCCATCAAAGAATGCCATTATGAAGTTTTCATACATTGCTATCATTACCATTGCTGTTAGCACAGCCACTGGTGCTTATATTGACAATACACCCGCCGATAAAACTGCAGTTGACAATAAACTCTTCAAAGGCACTACTTGTGGACATCAAAATTCCATAGCAACCAGAAGTCATAATACAACTACGAACATCACAACATTAGACAGCTCATCCAACGATGAAGTTGCAACCACCGAAAACATAGAAGCAGAAAAAGAATATGAAGAAGAAGCTACGGAAGTCGCTGAAAATATTGCATTAGATATCCAAGATGACCCAGAGGACACCAAACCCCTTCCACCCGGCAAACTGTGTGCTACACGTCGTAAACCTCGATGCTGTGAATTAGGCGGGAGATTGTACAAAGATGGATGCGAGCGTCGTAAGTGATCTGCCATCTTCACTCTTTGAGCATCCACGTCAAGAAAAGTTATATTAACTTCATCCCAGTTTCGATGCCACTTCCAGCCAATCGCAACGAGTTCCGAAGCACATGTACGGAAGCGAATAAAGTCGCCTATTGCTGTAGGAATTCCGTCGACATGGTATGTTGTATTCTACCTTTTCTACTCCATTTTCACTTCGTTTCTGAGCATCAGCTTACCATGTTATCTTTGTATCCCTAGGCCCAAATAGGAGTCATGTGTCGCAAAGCAAGAAGATAAATGGACACTCTTGAACACTTGGACCGGGCGTGGGTGTAGAAAAGACGTTCAAAATGAAAGATGTTTGTTGTAGCATACTATAGATTTGAATACAACCTCCACTACTCAAAAAATACATCCATCTTATCATATCTAATGTCGTCAACATAACTTGTTGAACACCACACTAGTATCTGATTTTTCAAAGAACTGCCTTTCTCTTACTTTTGGATCTTACCGGAGATCGCTCTATCAAGTCACGATGAAGCGAATGTTTGACCTGCGATAAAAATTTGAAATGAAGTAAAAAATCGATTATGAGACAAACATTCAAAAAGAGACAATGATCCGACAAGATTTGATCACTTTACGATTCATTCAATCATGCAACTATATCTGAATCTCTACAGCGTCTTTAAAATTCTACACAATCCCAATGTTCGAAAAGACTCAAGGGCCCAAATACCCCAAAGATGCGAAAGCTTAGAATTTGTTCTTCTCCGATAACCCCAGACCATAAACGCAGCATGACCAGCATAGAAGTCATATCACAGCAGCCATATAAACAATCAACAATAAACGAATTGGAATCTCCAATACACTCAAGCCAAGTGAAAAGAACTGAAAAGAACACAATCCACAAGACATCAACAATACGATTAAAATTATTTATTTGACCATCAGATTCATAATACATGCGCCAATTGGCAAGACTTTTGTAGACTTTTGCAGACCCTTGTAAACTTTTGCCCGTCCGTCTCGTATCCCTCTCTCTTTTTGACTTTCCTTCTAGTTCTTTAACTTTTGTGCGTGCCGGTTCCTGATTTTGGGGGGCTAGCTACACCAGTAACTAGCACCTTCTAGTTATACCAGACCAATCTTTGTCTTCCTTCTATTCTTATGAAAGAAAGCATTTTTCCCCCTCTCGAAAATGTAATGGATATTTCTAGTCTAAGTAAACAATAAGTCTAGTTCAAAAGTAAAACAATTATAGTTCAACGGTAAATATGACTTTTGGTGAAGAGTTCGGTGGAGCGCACGGCGATATCCTATGGCCTGGTGCGTGGTGCGTGTGAAGAATGGCCGGGATACATTAGGTCTTGGATTTCGTACTCCGGGTATATAGTTGGATGTTTCAGAAATGGCGACGTGAATTTGATTTGGTTACCCTTCGTCCTTTTCGCGAGACTACTCAAAATCCTCAATTGATGAAGTCAAGGTAGATGCGTATGGCACAGAGATAATTATGCGCGACAGGTGCACTTGGCGTGAAATCTCATCCCTTCTTCGTGATCCTCTCGTCGAAAGTTTGATCCAAGGACTCCGCGGCTCGAGATTACCAAGACTTACGCTTGGTCTAATATTAATACTCCCCTCCTTCCATTTCCACCTTAGACGGAATTCGAGTTATCCGCACAACTGAAGGAACTCGATCCTCCAGCTGCACTGTAGGAGTCGATAATAGCAACAATCGATCCATAGGTACCAGCGACCATCAAAAATGTTCCCATAATAATAACGAAAATGCTCCAGCAGCACATAAAGATCCACGAGCGCGATCTTTGGGTCTTTCTGAGGCTCCAGTTATCGTAAAACCACATGATACCGAATGGTTGGAAGTTGAAGAGGGTTCCGAAAAGAGCACCGATAAGGGAGATAAGACCGCCGAAGATTGGAATTGCACTTGCGATAACATAGGCGCAGATAATGACGCAGAAAGTGCAGCCAAGCCAGACTATCCAATGAGTCATGGAGTTGACAGTAAGATGCTTGGATCCGCGGAGGAGACGAAGGAAGAGGAATTTTGCGGGAAGCTGTGGGAAATGTTAGAGAAGAGGAGATGAGAGATTGAGCTGTACTTACATGAGAAAGCAAGATGGTGCTAACCAAGAGACCAGGAAGAGCAAGACCGTAGCAGACTTTCTTCATGGTGTCACCTGCGGAACCGAGAGCAGGTGACGCGACGTAAGATCCACAGAAGTAATAGACGACAATACCGATTGCAATATACATAGCCGTGATGAAGCCTTGACTGATATACACCGAACGAGTATAACTCCTTGGATTGCGCATCTCAGAGTGAATGTTGAAGTAACCAGGAGTTCCAGCGAACGAGAAAACAAGCGAGCCACAGGCAGAGATAGCATCAGTGAATGATGGAGAGCCAAAAAGCTTGAAGTCGGACTTGTAAGGGCCTGTTGTAATAGGAGCATCGGCTGGTTTTCCTTGAACGCCAACGGCGATTGTGAGAGTAAGAACTTGCACGTGTTAGTCGGGGTTTTCCTCACAATGACGACTGATTGACTTACTAGCAGTGATAATACCAGCTACACCAATCCATGCAAGCCAGGTGATCTTGCCTAGGGTTTGGATACTGGAGAAAATGAAGGCAATAATAGCAGCGACAACCACAAACACAGCAGTGCAAGTAGCATGAGTTGATAACGCATTCAAGGCGATTGAAACACTGAGCATACCAGATGCAGATACGAAAACCCAGACTAGATGAACTGGTCAGAATGAAGCTCATCTATACAACCAAACGGAGCTACTCACAAAGAAAGAATGCAGCACCAACGATCTCACGAGCAACATTTCCAAAAATGATACCAGCAACATCTTCAATACCATACACTTCTGGATGTGTTCTCTTGAATACTCCAATCATGTACTGTGACCATCCCGTGATCGTAGCCATGGTGAGGACACATATGATACCGGGAATCATACCCAACGTGTCAAAAACAGCTGGAATTGAAAGAACACCAAGACCCAAGTTGGTCTTGAGCATAAGGGCAGTCGAACCCAGAGCACCAACCTGAAGATGATTAGCAACCATACACTTTAGTAGATAAGTCTGTACATACACCTCGATAATTTGGTCCATCTTCATTAATCTCACCAAAGACTGCGTCATGAGTCACATCATTATTTGCTTCACTTTTTTGGCTTTTATTGTCGTAGTCGCCCTGTTCAGCCTGGCGTGAGAATTGAAATTGGTCAGACATTGCTCCCGTGTTCCAGAACTCTGTCTGCAAAATATGACAAGTTGCAAGTCGTGAGGATTAAGATGTAGATGGTTGTTGAATGGGAAGAGAAGTCTTTTTCAAAAATATGTCATTTTCTAGGCGGATTATATAATGGATCTGAAGCATTGAGTGCGCAGATGGGCTTATGTAAGCTCGGATCAGATGGAATCCCAAGCTCTATCCAATTACAAATTGGCTTGACTTGGGTTTAACATCAAGTTGTTGTGAAAATGTGGAAATGTTAGTGACATACTATAATTGAATGGAGCGCGCTATTATGTACAATATCAATAAAGTGGATCTAGATCGTACTATGACTAAATCCAAAGAAGTAAAGACTCCTGACTTAGCGAGGCCAAGCGAGCATTGGCAGATGCAAAAGAACTTTAAGAAGACTTGGTGCAAACTTCTAATCTGGGGCCGCTCATGCACGACTCGAAAGTCCTTCCTTTTCCCCGCCACGGCGCTATTTGCTCATGGCAATCCCGAATATTCTAGCAGGGTACCTCGCCGAGAACGGAGGTCCAATAGAAATTGTGGGGAATGCATTGCAACAAACTTGAAGAAATATTTTAGCATCCATCTCTCAATTGACGGAAGTCAGCGCATGGTAGATCTTGCAGTCGGCATTTAAATCTTTGATACACCACATAGGGAGCACATTGGATTGGACCCTTCTTGCAGGCATGAAAATATGAAAATTGCCTTCAATATCTGCAAACTTAGATATTTCCCAGTGTCGAGTACTCTAGCGAGTCTGGTAACTAAATTTCACTTGCACTGGTTGTAACCAATGTGTCTACCCCCTTTTGCAATCCGGGTCCCTTGATCGGACAAGAAAAAAGATGGCTAGTGTGTACAAAGGTGACCTCGAAAAAGATTTTGCAAATTACGTAACTTGACGCAAGTCGGTAAACTATATTTGCCACTAGTATTGCAAATGAACGACATCGGAACAACCGATTTTTGGATTGCCTATTTATCTGTTCTTGAATCATCAATACTGATCATTTAGACTTGTGATTTATTTGTGATTTACGTATCGTAATATAGATGTTTATTTATAGGATTTATTTGAGGCACCTGGAACACCGAATCGACATCAGCGCAACGCATCTCTTCTACTCAACGGAGGCAACAACCAGCTCTCGAATCTCCTGAAAATGTTCACGAAAAGACGGTCAATCAGACTCCCGAAAGGCCCGAAGCGCTCCGCGTTCGCTCACCGCAGTCGCAGCTTTCCCTCGTATATTGCATTCTAGGAAGCACTTCCCTGTATGCAGTGATCCGCACCCAAAAAGCACTCCCGTCTGCAGGGTCGCTTCTCTCTTCACAAACTGATTGTTCTCGAATCTCGGCTGGCTGAATGGCCCACTCGCCCATGACCACACTAAACCTGCCAACTCTGACACATTCGCAGCTTCCTCGATGGATTGTCACCGGACTACAAATTTGGTGCTTTGTCGAAGCCAGTGACCCACTTACCCCGGAATACGAAGGAAGGACTTTCCATTTCCAGCGTTCTGTGCGGTATGGTCGTTTATTCAAGGGATAGAGAGCCGAACATTGAGATTCAGCGATTTATACCGCACTTGACTGGCCGCAGACAATATTCTAGGCCCCACCAAAGAAAGTATTTAGTAAGATTTCTATGTGAAACTTCCCCAGACACGTTACGCCAAGAGTAGGATCAGATATCTGGATTGGTTGCCCTGACCCTGTTGACAACATCTTGAGAGTAATTTAAACGTTACAGGTGTCCAGAACAATCTCGGACAACGCAGTTAGCACATCTGGAGTCCCCATATTGCTAGTTTGAGGTCACCGCTTGGCTCCTCCATAAATTGCGGAATTTGACATGCAGGATGACGGGGTTGCTCAGTAAGAACGACAAAGATATTGAGATCCATGGTGGTCACATAGAACAGTCCCGCTCCACCAGTTGCTGCATCCGAAGCCTTCTTATACCAAGCCCAATGATGCCGCCGAACTCCCATGTAATTCTAGCATAGCATATGCCATATTCTCCACGGCAATGAGTAGCCACCATCCTGAAGTCATGTGGATTTCCATCCACAATTCATTCTAAAGACCCGACTTTTTTCCATTGAAAAGACCATGGGCGCAATGTACCTATTTTTCTCCACATTCCAACCGGCATCAAGCCTAGCAGTGCATTTGGTGGTCAACATTGAACCAAGTCTCAAAATGCAGTGTTATGGGGTAAGTTTCGGAATTAGCATGCCTGGCACGGGAATCCAATTGATGCGAGTAGTAACAGGGATACTAATGAAGTTGATATTTGCTCCAGTATTCTTGTCGATTTGCTTCGTGGTATTCTATGTAGCATATAGTACCTCGTGAAGATCTCCGCTTCCAGCTGCAATGGTAGTTCCTCACCGTGTCGATTCGTTGACGAGATTCTGAAAATGGGTAGCCCAGAGTCTTGTATAAGTGGCCTCCTCTTGAACGAGCCATTCGGTCAGTATATGCCCAGCAGTACTGGCCACCAAGCTTTCAATTTCACCCCAGTGGCTCTAGAGATGTTCGTATTGTCGTAATTGTACTCTCCATAGATGCCTCGGTTGCAGATGCAATCTCTCAACCACTTGATCGTGACTTTCTTCTCAACGCGTTTCTCAGGTCTTGCTTTGTTTAATTCTCCCATACAGATGTAATAATTGAAGTCGTCTATTTCAACATTGACAAAGAAGGGGGAAAAGTGTACTTATAGTAGCCAATGTTCCTCGTAGAAAGTGGGGATGTGATAGACAAAATATGAACCGGCTGTCAACGCAAGGCGTAAGATGTGATTTGTTCCATGACAGCGGAAGAAAAAAGCACCTAAATATAGTATGCTGCTGCTCCGCATCCTATTCCACAGTGGCCGATCGAGCTTAGCTTGAAGAAGGCGGATCTTCAAGTAAAGTCTTGACGCGAGAGGGTCTATCTCGTGTATGATTTACTTGATCTAGAAATTTGAATGACATGATTTGGACTGTCTTGTAAGGAAGTTCGGTATCTGGCGAATCGGGTAGTAATCCGAAAAAGATGTTTATAATACCTTAGTCAGTTCATCGATATTCTGGCTTGTCCAAACATCATCACTGGCACATACGTAGGGATGAATATTGATTAAGGAGGAGATATGTCAAGCAAGATTTGTAAGTTGGCCCTGAAGTATGTACCTGAGGGGGTAGGTATATGTTGGCATATGGAATCATGGCCAAGCATACACCCAGCCGTAGCATCGGGACGCCTCTTCCAGAAGGTCATCGAGACACCGTCAATGAAAAAAGGAGACTCACACATGTGCGCATCTACCAACCACAAATTCATAATCAGTAGTCTTGCAACATAAACTCATAAATTTCATCTTATTCATTCAACTCCATAGCTTTCGTTGAAGCGCATCGTTGATGATGCTTATATGCTGGTATGCTGGTATGCTCTTCTCTAAACGCCTGTTACCATTCCATTCCATAGTCCCAGTTGCATAATGTTGAATTTCCCCTTGCTCCCTTCATCCCTCCAATATTTCCACCAGCTCCAGCCGGCCCATTAAGCAGGAGCTGTCCCACTAGTCCCCTTCCAATACTTCGATGGCACGAAAGGCATCTTAGTAATCTTTGCCTTTCTTTCCTTCCCTCTAACTATCACACCTACATCAGTGCCCGCCTTATGGAACCCATCTTTAATGTACCCCATCGCAACATTCTTGCCTAATGTTGGACTTGGACATCCACTTGTGATATTTCCGATTTTCTCTCCCTTATCATTAACGATATCCGCGCCTTCACGAGCTGGTGCCCCTTCGACTATAAGTCCAATTCTTCTTCTCTCTACTCCACTTCCACCTTTACTTTTCGGAGTAAGTTGCTTGAGAATGATTTCAGCGCCATGGAAGCCTCCTTCTGTTCTCCTCTCCTTTCCTACTACCCAACCGAGAGCTGCTTCTACTGGCGTCGTTGTATCATCTAGATCATGCCCATATAAACACATACCAGCCTCTAATCTCAAACTATCCCTCGCACCCAATCCCGCCAATTGCAGTCTTGTCTCCCCAGCGTTCTTTAATAAGGATTCGGTGACCATCACCGTCTCGCTCTCTGGTATTGATATCTCGAATCCATCTTCTCCCGTGTAACCACCCCTACTAACCAACAAGTTCCCAGAAATCGACCCATCAGCCAAACGAATCTTTATGAACCTCGACTGTCCAAACAAGAAATTCTCGAACCCTCCCTCCTTCATCTCCTCTGCTAAAAGTCCCTTCAATATTTCCTCACTCTCTGGCCCTTGCAACGCAATTAATCCCCAACCATGGAGCACCTCCCATCCGACCTTCTCTCCTCCTTCCTTGGTGAACGCCTCCAATTCCTCCCCCAGATATTTTAAGTCCTTCTCCCTACAGCCTGCATTTGTAACAACATAGAATAGTTCCGGCCCTAACCTCGTGATAATAGTATCATCCACAATCCCTCCAGTTCCAGGATGCAATAAACAACTCAACCCTCCCTGATGCAAAGCCAAATTTGCGATACTAGCCGGTGTGATCCTCTGCAAAAAAGCAGTTGCACCTGGTCCCTCAAATCGATGTTGAACCATATGGCTCACATCAAAAAGACTGGCGTGCTCTCTCGTAAAATGATGAGAGGCGCTCACCGAAAGGCCAGAGTATTGAACTGGCATGTAGAAACCACCAAAAGGAACCATCTTTCCACCATTGGAAATGTGCAGGTCGTAGAGAGGGGTTTTGCGAAGTTCAGTAGATGAAGAAGCAGATGAGGCATGGCGAACTGACTTCTGCTTTCTTGTCCTTATGGCAGCTATCGGAAATCGAGCAGCAGTATGGAATGATGAGGGGGAAGTCGCCGCATAGGTTTCTCGTTGGAGAGCGGTCGAAAGCTGACGAGAGCGTCTTGGAACTGTGCGGTTCATCAACGCAGCATCATAGATGCTTGTTACAGCTTTGAATCGTCTCATTATGAATCAATTACTTCTTGTCAAAAAGTTATATGGTTAAAAGGTACGGAGCTTGTGTTGACAATCGGCTTAAGGATAAAGCCCAACCCGATTTCGGCTCACTAGTGGGGGAATCTAGTGTGATAAGGACCTATGAAATCTAAGCATTCCAGGCTTGCTCATCATAACGTAAATATCTTTATAAACCCGATAAGAAAAATCATCATTGTTTCTACACTAATTGAACATCTGCGCATCGACACAATCAATAATCGCTGGGAATTTGACTTCTTGTAAACGGTAGAATATGCAGCTTCCGGCGCGAGGCTTTTGGCCTCTCAATCATACAACTCCCTAACTATAACCACCATATCACCTCAATCCTTTACTTCGTCTCAAAGCTGTACCTCAACCATCCAGAAAGAGCATTCAAACTCTCCCATCTCACTGTCTCGTCAGGCTCCGTCATCAGTTCCATAACTCTAGTCTTGAGGCCCAACCTCTCCAATTGAGATCTCTTTTCCGGAACCTCTTTGACCAAGTATCCTACATCATTGCATGCAATGGCAAGAACTTGCTTGTCATTCTCCCAAGGCTTACTCATAATCTCTGCCAGCTTCTTACACAACTCCCCTTGCTCGTAATCGAGAATCTTGCGAGCGTTCTCGGCCCAGAATATCTGGTTTCGATGGGGTGGTGACCAGCGGAGATGACCCGAATGAACTTCTGCAGCATACTCATCGAAAGTAGTTTGGGTCTTTGTATGCTCTTCTAACATTTCGCTCAGTTTCTTGAGATCGTCCAAAAGATCCTCGTCTGTAAGATGGCGTCCATTAAGATTTTGTAAGAGAGCTGGAAGGCGAGCGAATACCGCTACGGGGAGTAATGAACTTTGATTCGAAGCGAGAAGGTTGTACAGAGACGATACCAACAAACGGGTTGTCTTCTCCTTTGGTGATAGTCTCAAAAGTTGCGTATAAAGTGGAATGATATCGTACTCGCTATGGATTGGTTAGTTGTTTGTCATTACGTGCCTCTCAGATAGACAAGACTTACTCCTCAAGCCCCTCTCCAATTGCAGCACCCTCGAAGCTCAACTGCCACAGAACCAGTAGTACGTGATAAAGTAACTGCAATCCAACGCCGCCGCCCAAAGTTCCCTCTGGTCCACTTCGGATACTTGCAGCCCCACTCCACAGTGTCGACGCAGAGTCGCCATTGGAAACGCCTGCAGCCGATTTAAGGATGGTAACTAAGGGTTCAATTGTCTCTGTCCTCTGGCTCCAAAACAATTCTCTCGACTTTTTGCCTTGTAACAATGACGAGTATTGTAAAACTGCTATATCTTGTAAACCACCGTCCAAGCTCTTTGCCAGTGTTGACAAGTAGTGCAGCAATTTTGGCATTGCTTCCAAGGCATTTTGAGATGCATCCTTGGATCCTGAGATTATGCTTGTAAGAACCGTAGAGGTGAGTAATGGTATGGGGCTTTCGAGTTCAGCTGATTGATTCAGTAGTGGGAGGAAAGGCTTGTATGGATCGTCGTGTTCCGCAAGAGTCTTTGATAACGTCGGAATACCTATTCAATTTCTATCAGTATCCGAACGGATGACGTATGGAGTGGCAGATATGTACCATCAAGTAAATCGCCCAACAAGACTAAGATATACTGAACAACATCTGGGCGCTTTGCTTTCGTCGCAGATTCTAAAACGCTCAATTCTCCCTCCGAACCAACAAACAGCTTTCTGTACGCATTTGGATCTTTCTCTACAATTTCCTTCCTTTGCTCCTTTCTTACTTTATCAACAGCTCGAATCTTACTCAGTTGATCATCGGTAATTGTGCCAGCTCGTACAGCGCCATCCCAAGGTATTGGTCGTTGGCGAATGTTGTTCATCAACGAATAAAGGTAAGTGGGTGGGTCAAGAGACATGATGAACTTACTACTCAGCTCCTCGGGGTATCAAATCGACGTTATGGAGCGAGTGTGTGTTATGTCTTTGTAATTTCGTGGTTGTTGGTGATGTTGATTTGTTGATTCAAGCTTCAAGGTAGCTCTTATCGAGGGAAAGCGCTAGCGGAGCTAGCATGCTCGCTACAGCGTGAGTCTTAAGCATGGCTCTTCTCTTCACGCTCAGCGGCCAGGTACAAACAAACATAACCAACTTTAATTACTTCTATGTACCTAATGAGATAAAAGTATTCGATATATCATTTACTAATATTGCGATTTAATTATTACTACGATAAAGATTACATTCGTCACTGCGAAAATCGTGCCATTCGACGATACCCTTACATTCACTGATACAAGCTACATGCACAGCATTCAAATTAGCGATATGGTTAGATAAACTTGTAATTATCATGTATACTTCTGCTGTGGTATTCTGAATCGAAATTGCCGGGAGACATTATGTCGTATTACCCATGGCATTCATCATTTTATTCAATTGTGCGCCCTGTCTAGACGCATTCCTCTTGACTTTGGGATTGCAAGTCACTAAAATTTACTCACTAGAGACCTAGTGGCGGGAGGTAAAATAGTCCGCCTCACTACTCCCTTGAGACATCCCGGGACTGGATTCACCGTTGCCGCCGTTTCCGTTAACATTAGATTCTTTAATTGGACGAAGAACCTTTAGTTTTGTACCTTCAAACATAAAACTCGTCGCTTCTCGGTCGGTATTAGGGCTTCTAAGGCTGACCATTTCCAATGCCTCCATCAATGTAGCTCCAGTTTCGTCAAGAGCCGTTAGGAACCGTGCAAGTTCTTTGCACAATTCCCAATCTTCTTCGTCTTTCGCACGAGAAAGCAAACGAACAAGTTGTTCTGAACTTGAACTCAATTCTTCGAAAGTATGAAGAATCAGCAAGTATCCGCCCGCTGTCTTCAAAGATCCTCGTTGCAACGATTCCTCGAACAGTTCTTGTGGTGGTGGTAAATAGGTAAATAGCGTCCGCCATGACCTCACTTCCGTTTTACGAGTACACTGTACAACGATATCCAAGTATTGAGGGAACGAAGATAAAAAGGATAGCACACCTGGCAGCAAAGCTGCTTCAGGTGACGGTGGTGTATCTACTTCTTCATCGAGGACATTATGTAATAGAATTTCAAGCGAGTGCGCAAAGTATTCAAGATCTTGATACTGATGAGCTAGATGTAAAGCTGCAGAAGAATCGAATTGAGATAAATGGAAGCGTAGGACTTGTGGGATAAATAAATGAGTCTAGAATATATGTTAGCGTGAATTCAATATTGAAACAATGCTCATTACATACCCTGATTGTGAATTTGAAAAAAGCAAAATTCACATCGCGACGCTGAACTAGATCAGATTCAAGCCCAAGAAGAATACCTTTTCCGAGTAAAACCGACAAAGGATAGAAATCAATAGGTATGGATACCGTGGAGGGAAGTTCGCGACCCAATTCAGACGGGGCAGAGCGGAGGACGTCCTGAACCTCAGGCCATACTTTTAATTCATTGCCTTCAAAGAACCAAAGCGCATCTCGCAGTCCATTGCCTTGCCCATGGTCTCCCAATTCCTCGGTAGACGCAGTATTTCTGGGCGGGTTCGCTAATGGTTGATCTCTCATAAGGGCATAGAATTCGATATTTTGTGCAATGACTCTCATATCGTATTTAAGTTTGCGTTCATCGTTGAGTGATGGTTGTAACAATACAAGTTTGCCATCAACTAAGAATAGAACAGTTGCAACAGCCACGTCTTGTGACGGGTCTCCTTCTAGTATCTGTTCATCCGGTAAAATCCAGCTTAGGCCTCTTACTCTAGCTGGGGATCTGACGATACCATGAAACGCTATCTGCCCAACTTGCACAAGCTTCACTACGCCACTTGTTGTGGCAAAGATGTAGTGATACAGTAAATTTTCATACGTATAAACAAGTAGAGAGTCTTCCCCAGAAGGAGCGATTAGAACCACCGGCGCTGGCAAGTACTCAACATGTAACATAGCTGTGTTGTCGAGGGGAGCCTCACGTGAGAATAAACGCAACTCGAAAGAATCTCCAGCTTCTACAGCAGCGACTAATATGTGTTGGTGCCAACACATACCTCCTCGTACCTGAAATCCGTTCTCCATATTTTCATTGACAAATGTCTTCCATCGACCACTGTTAATACTGTAATGCGCAAGTCCACGCCGGCCTGCTACTGCGACATATCTGCCATCCGAAGATATGACAGAACAACGTATGGGCCATTGATCTACAAGATAACTGGAAGGTATCTGAGCATTGTGCCACAAAGACGATTCTGCCGATATAGTGGTAAGGTCAGGCATATCATAACCTCGATAAACCATTATATTCGAGGTAGTCTGGAGTAAAGTGCGAGATATATTTGCAGAGGCATAACATCCAGTAATAGCACTACGCGCCATCTCTAAAGTCCAGAGTCGATTGTCTCGCTGGCTAATCAGAAGGATCTCGGTCCCGCCACCAACCCATACAGCCTCCTTGACACCAACCAGCCAGCCTTCATTGTTTTCTTCGCATATCCTTCTGTCTGATCCAAAACTATTTGCTCCTGGCTTGCCAAACACACTCCACATTGCCCAACCGTTTTCATATCCTGCGAAAAGGCTATATCCGTCGGGAGAATAGCTGAGACAAGTCAATTGACCAGAGGATTGTCGTGAAATTGACAGACGATGAGTGTGTGAAGGCGGCACATTGCCGACATAATCCTTAGCGGTGAAGACTTGTATGGTTCCATCATTACAACCAACGGCGATGAGAGAGAATCTGGCATTGATAGCTGATCTGATTGCATTGTTGTCTTCATTTGTAGGGATATGAAAGCAATAGCCTCTGAACAGTTTCCGGTGCCCATCTGAATCTTTGTGCCGGGTATGACGCTGTACTGCATATGCCCGACCATCACTAGTGATCCAAGTAGACAAATTCATTGGTCTATCATAAACCATTTCGGTGACGCTGGCTTTCTTGGCTAGCCAGTCCATCCGGCTAAAAATTTCTGTGCTTGTTTGGTTGCCTGTACTGTCTGGAGTCCATCTGATGCACTGTACTGCTCCTGGCTTTTTTGTTGCGACGACTAATTCATCATCTAATGCTAAAGCATTTCCGATACCTGCATCAACCTTGATGACCATACGAAACTTTACGCTCACGTCTCTAACACCACCTCCTTCGCCTGGCCCCCAAAGAATCCTATCACCCCCCTGGCTCCTATGACCACTGAAATTACTTTGTCTGCGATTTGTGTGACTGTCAAAGTGTGGCTTGAAGACTCTGGATTCGGGATCAGTGGCTAAAGTGTAAGTTATTAGAAACCCATTTGTTGTCTGAACGACGAATATCATGGAATCGGGTCTAAGAAGAAGCGAAATATTCGATCCGTAAGTAGCAAGGGATTTATGGGATCGAACCACAACGGCCAATATGGCAGTAGGCTATGTGAATAGATTAGTAAAACTCGGCTTCAAGCTTTGAAGATTTTGGGACACAAGTACCTTTGTCTGCCATATTGTAAGTGTGGTGGATGTTATGGCCGCGAAAAGATGGCCACTTCGGGATATTCTCAATGCCAGCAGCGGATCATTTTCTGGTCGACTACCAGGGAAATAAGATGCATCGGTAAGGGATGACCCGTTTGAAGGTCGAGCGTGAGTGTCGTGTTCGACTGGCTTTATGCCCGGTGTGATAGGTGTTATGGGGGTCGATAAACCAGAAGTAAACTCTTGATCGTCATCAGCATTCTCCTCAGTTTCATCGTTCAGCACATTTATCAGAGATCCGCTGCCTTCTGTAGGTTCCCGAGACTCCGCGTCATCGTCCGTCTGAATAATATGATCTTTAGATGCGGCGCTGCTGCTTGCTGCGTATATTCGAGGCGCTCCAATCGGCCAGTACATGGCTGTCCAATGCCACTGGAATTTTCATCCACATCATCGCATGTCCGCGGAAGTTATTGGCGTATAATTTGAGCAAGCTGCTCTTGGTTGTGTTCTGAATACTAGGTGAATAATCATAAGCTCATGATCACACAGCGTTGTCTTCAATGAAATCGCGGCTAATTTTCGGTAATACCTGGAGGGTAAGCTCTCGACTTGTTCTCCATCCATACGAATATCATTGTATAAAACATAATAAGCACAGGCACAATAGCCATGACCTCAAAGTTTTCAAAGTTTTCATGACAATACTACTCAATATCCTCTTTTAATTGGGATACCTAGTAGTCTTCCAAAATTCTATAATACATATCATTCTCAGCATCTACAGACATCTTAAATCCCTAAAGAAACATGGCACCCCTCCGCCATCGACAGAGTCTCTCAAAGGAGAAGTTCTCTGGATATTTTGGCTCTTTAAAGACCCAAACTTACAACGACCCTGGTACAAGAGGCTCTGGCTCTCATAGGTATGCCCTTCTCACCCAGATGACCATCAAGTCTTCTATGGAAATATTGTGACATCACGTGATCCTGAAGCATTTTACTCGCCCAACTGGTCCTGTGTATTCATTTGGCTGACTCTTGTACAGTTTAAGGACAATCTCATGGAACCCCCTGGGCTCGCTGATCGCGACTGGGGCTGCAGATAAAACGCTGAGGGTATGGAATCCCGAGAGACCTTCAGTGAACTACTCTACTCAGCTTGTCGGCCATACTGCTGGAATCGAAAAGGTGGCATTCAACCCTGTAAAAGATGCTGAACTTGCCAGTGTAAGCAGCGATGGTGTTGTTAAATTTTGGGACGTCAGAACTAAAGCTGTGATCAATGAAGTCAAAGGATTGGGCGACGCATTCACATTAGTCTGGCATCCGAACGGCGAGAGTCTGATTGTTGGTAACAAGGTACGTATTTTCGTACCGATATATATATAAATGTATGTCTCTCTCTGTGAATAAGAGGTATCCAATAGTTTGGATAGCAGTCTCACGATGAAAAGCTTTTGAGTTGGGAGTCCAATTGAGGCATTCGAAATCTTCAAATTGAGATGGCTCATTTCGTATATTACATTGTTTCCTGACTATACAACTGTTCTCAGTCATGGACTCTTCTCAAAATTCAAAAGCCAAATTTGGTTTGCTAGTCCGAGTTATCGGGTACCTTGTATGAGACGGTTGCCTGAGTCTGTTCTGAAAAACTTGATTTACCGTTGCACATTTAAGACGAGAGCTAATCAATTGATAGTCTGATAATATCTACATACTTTCCCCAACCCAATCAACCCCTCTTGCTTCACATCAGCAGCCAGTGCAAACGAACCAAATTGCTTTCTGCTGGAGCGGAGACAAAATTTTTCTCACGACAGGAGAGGGCCGTATAAAGATTTTATCCTATCCTGATTTCAAACCTATCTTTAACATGAGTTTCGAGGCTTCACAGCCTTTCACTTTGAATGGGCATACATCCTCGTGTCTTTCCGTGGAGATGCAGCCAACAGCTAGGTTCTTGGCTAGTGGAGGCTCGGATTCCATAATTGCACTCTGGGATACAACTGATTGGATATGTCAACGTACTTTGATTGATATGGTGGGCCCTATTAGAAGCATAAGTTTCAGCTTTGATGGAAGCTATATTGTCGGGGGTAGCGATGAAGGCACAGGATTGGAAATTGCTCATACGGAGACTGGAGAGCATGTGTACACCGTCAAAGGCAGCCCTTGTCCTGTTGTAGCCTGGCACCCCAACAAATATACTCTAGCATATGTGGAAAACGGTGGCTTGAAGATCGTTGGAGTCGACTTGGAAAGAAAGTAAAGGGCCTGTATCTCAGTGGTCTTGAAAGCCGGCTTGTAAGCTTTCTGCAAGGGGTTGATAAGCGTTATGGATGCCCCGGAAAGCACCAACGACAAGAAATCCGATCGCAAAGTCACCGTAAAGTTGTCCTCACAACAAAATGACGGGTGTTCATCACGATGCTGATGAACATGTGTATGAAGTTTCTTGCTCGCCGATTACCGAGGCACTAGCTTGTATATCGAATAATTAGGAAGATATATATGGCAATTCGAGGCGATGTTGTCAAAATACAGTTTACTAGCAAAGAGCAAAGACCCAAGATCCATATACATCCGTAAGTTTTAGCTCTAGCCTCTTGGATCATTTGCACGTCATTTAAGTCACCCAAGTATGAACTTTCACCAGACGCTTGAAGAATATATAGCAGGAGTTGGTGAGTCGGGGCAACATCCAGCCGTATTACTACTAGGGTTTCCTTTGTCTCTCGAGCTTCATTGGATCCGGTTGTTTCACAAGGCTGATGTGTACCCGAGCAGCAGCGTGTCTGCCATGCATATGCATCTCTTGCTAAAGATGTCGATGGTGTTGTGAAAGGGGGGGAGGGTTCACGGACATGGTTCTATTTAAGCTTACGAGTGAAAACGACTTTAATGCTGATGCCTTGAGTAACGTTTAGGATTAACTGTTACGAAACGTTGCTAATTAATTCCGTATTGCTGCAAAGCAATGATGTTAATATTTTGTTGTGTTGCCACAAATATGTAGACCTCGCACAGTCAGCAATGATTCCCCTGGTTCATTTCCCATTCATGGTTCCACCTTTATTACAGAGTAGTGGAATAGCCTCATTTTTATAGACCGCAACCCTTATGGGTGGGTAGTCGTGATACGGATGTATAAACCCTCACCACTTAGGTAGTATTGATGACAGTTTATGAAAATAACAGTAGCTGGGTATTGCGATATGATTCCAAGCATTCCTAACTATCTAGTAGGCAATAGCCACACATTTACCATTTACCATTTACCCCGTACCCAGACATTTTTACAGGCATTAGAAGAGGTTTGATAAAGTTCTAGTGTTCTAGTGTTCTAGTGTTCCTTTCGAATCTCGATATCTTAACTCCACCCCTTCTTTAATTTCTTATCGAAAAGCACAGCAGCGCAGCTGTTTGTTCTTTGCATAATTCTCATTATCATATACACCATTCATTGACAAGCATTTGTAACATTGCAACACAGCCTTGTTAGTCGAATCAATAAACATCTTTGCAGTCACCTTTGTTTAGATCATTCCGACACTATTTCGTTGCGATAACAACTTCTGACGACACACCACACCCTGCAAGCTTACTGAACGTCAATGATCGATCGCATTGGATACGGAGGGAACCCATTCTTTCGAAGTTTGATTCATCCCTCAATGTGAAATGTCGTCGAATTCCAATATACCCCGCCAGGACTTCTTTAATGATCCTCCGCAACAAACAACCAATTTAAGACCAAACAGTAGTCAGAGAGATACGGGCAATATGGCGGGTGGAATCAATGGAAATGGAGGAGACTCGACAATTCCTAAACCTAAGAGACTTGCATGTATTATATGTCGGAAAAGAAAACTTAAATGCGATGGTTCAAAACCAAGTTGTTCAACTTGTACACGATTGGGACATGATTGTGCTTATGATCCTGTGCGAAGAAAGTCTGGCCCAAAACGTGGCTATGTGAAAGCATTAGAAGAAAGATTGAGTAAGTCACTGGGCAGCGGGATCCCAAAATCTGGGGTATTTGATGCCTCAATAGTTCTTAGATACGGGCTAATACCTCATACTATCAGAACAAGTTGAGAATTTGCTCAAGTCACAAGAACCTACAACTACAACTACAACTACGAGTCCAAGTACAAGTACAAGTACAAGTACAAGCAATGCTAGCGGGGCTGGATTGCGGACCGCCCCTACCCCAGATCTTCACGTTCCAAGTCCGAATATTGGAGTCGACGGCGAGCGGTGGCGCTATAACAATGACGCTCAACCAACGTTGAGTGGCATGGAATTCTCGACCACTATTGGTATGGGAATGGGGCTCGATGACTTTCCATCTACGTGGGAGATGATTGGTCTTGGGATTGAGGAACCGTTGCCCCTCCAAGAGGTAATTGACGAGTTGTATGTTTTTCGATGGGCTATTCTATACATGAGCTTACATCGTCTAGGCATGAAATTTACTTCGATAATATTCACCCGTCACTCCCAATGATCCACAAATACCGGTACCTTGCTGCCATGAATCTGTAGGCAATTCTTTTGTCCGAAATTAAATATCTTTCCATCTAACCGACATTTCATAGTGCGCCAAATCAACGACCTCCAGTTTCATTACGATATGCAATGTGGACGCTGGCAGCTTCCAGTTCAGAAAAATACCTGAATCTCAAAGACCACTTCTATCAGCGAGCCCGAAAATACATGGAAATGGATACGTTGAAAGGATTTGGAGAAAGCATAATTTCTGTCTCGCATGCACAGGTTCATATTCTTTTAGCTTCTTACGAATTTAGAATGATGCACTTTCCTCGAGCTTGGATGAGCACTGGAGCTGCCATTAGATTATGTCAGATGTGAGTACCCAGGTGCGAGAGCTTATGCGGAGCCTGTCTGCTAATTGACTCAAGGATGGGTCTGCATAGACTTGATAAGCCTGGCTTAGAAGTCAAGCAGTGTCTCCCACCACCGCGAGATTGGACAGAAAGAGAAGAAAGGCGTAGAACTTTCTGGATGGCTTTTTGCGAAGATCGATATGCTAGTGTCGGTACTGGCTGGCCTATGACTATCGATGAAAAGGACATCACATCGGACTTACCATCTTCAGAGGATGCTTTTAACCTGAGTAAGCCGGAAAGAGCGCAAACTCTGACTGATTCAATGAGTCCCCAGGGCGCCTCTAAGTTGTCGCCATTCGCTGGTGTTGTTTTGATGGCCTCACTCTTTGGAAGAAATCTCCTACATCTACATCGTTCTGATCCCGATTATCGTGACAACGACTTGAATGGGGAATTTTGGAGGCGGCACCGACACATGGACAATATTCTCCTGAATACATCCCTTTCTTTACCTTTTCACCTCCGACTACCTCACGGGATGGCCAATCCTAATAGTGTATTTTTAAACATGAATATTCATGCTTCGACCATCTGCCTACATCAAGCAGCAATATTCAAAGCTCAAAATAATCGATTACCTGACACTGTCGCCGCCGAAAGCAAAATCAGAGCCATGAGTGCTGCCAACGAGATCACAAGAATCATGCAGATGATCTCGCATATGGATTTATCAACTGTGAGCGCGTCGCGGAAACATATACACACATCTATTTGAAGTCTTACTAACCCATCGATAGATGAATCCATTCATATCTTTCTGTCTCTACGTAGCCGCACGCGTCTTTGTGAAACATCTCGACGATACACCAAAAGATTCTCCGGTTTCAGACTCCCTAAGATTTCTTTTAAAAGCCATGAATGCTTTGAAGAAGAAAAACCCTTTGACAGAGTCCTTTCTTGTACAATTGGACGTTGATTTGGAGGCCATGGGATTGCGTAATAATAATAAATTCAAAGATGGATCCTGGAACGAGACTTTGGTATGTCAAATCAACGCCTTTCGATTTTCGTAAAGCTAATGCATCTAGCTGGGATCTAAAGATACCGGGGTGCCCGGAATGGGTACAACTGTCATTGATCAAACTGGGTGTAACATCGTGCGATTCATAGATGGAGGAGGTCCGGATGACTTCCGAGTGATGGACGAAAGCCTTACTAACCCTCAGGAAACATCATGCAGTATTTCTGCCGATACTGAACAAGGAATCAGGAGAACGTCAACAAGCCCTAGAGTTGATCCATTCCCTCGAAACATCGACGTGGAACAGAGAGGCTGGCCTAGGCTGAACGAACGCTCACAAGCTCGAGATCTGAGGCAAGGCGTGCCGGTTAGTCAAACCAAAGAAACAAACGGCAATACATACAGCCACGATGGTACAAGTACTGGCACGAGAACAGGTCTATCTTCCAATACTGGCGATACTTCCAGCAATACATCACTGAAATCCGCGTCTGACATCCGAACTTCTAATATACAACATGGGCAGACTACTACGAATACTGGATCCTATGAAACTCGTCCAGCACCAGATGCGGATCGCGAAGTTCGTCTCATGGACACCTTTTTCTCAACACCCCCGGGATATAATAACATTCCAGCTGGGTCAGGTATATCATCATCAGCATATAGTATGCCAGAAACGCCCGGGAGAACATATACAACTCCAGGTCCATGGCCGCATCAGACTACAACGGGGCTGACGCCGGTTGGGGAGGGCGTATTTAGACATATGATGGGGTTAGGACCCATGGATCCGATGGATATATGGGAGGGAGGCCAATGAGTCACTGACTTTATGATATTGATAAAGTGATGGATTTCGGGTCCAGGTTTAGTTTGCTCGGATATAATGCGATACGATATGATGTGTTTTGAATTAACTATGGATACAAATATGGTTCAGGGGAAAATCGAGGAAAGGAATGTTTAGCTTGGATTGACATTGGCGTTGGAACATCATATTGGCTTTGTTATAAGAAACTCTTCTGGAGCCAAGGGCAGAATCGGGTTGCAGGTGATGTCATAGAGTATGCGGGATGGATACACTTGATAGGAAGGGGTTGTATGATATATGATGTAATAATTTGATTTTATATCTCCAAGTTGGACATCCAAGATTCATACAAAAACTCCCAGTCTCAACGTCCCATATGCTTAATAGCCCTGATTATCACGGATCATGAACTGACAAGCGCAGTAAAAAGCGGACTGATGATTGAAAGGTGGTGAATGACTGAGGGATTCTCATCTGTAGTCCAACATTGGATTGCTTCGAAACAGCCAACCCATTCTAAAATAGAAAGGACTCGTAGAACATATGATTATTTTGAACATTCAAGACACTTAGGATATTCAGATATTGGAACTCTTTCGGTCTTTAAGAAGGAGATTTTCGAACTTGAAATTGTTATTCATATCTTGGTGAAGGTTCCAAGTACTTGAGATTTCGATTTTTGACTACTCCCTGCGTAAGTAAGTATGCTTCTTTGCTATGTGTATATATATACCTGGTAATAAATGTATGACCATCTTTCTTGCTCCTGTTTGGTTGGAATTTGGGATTTTGCACTCTACTCTACTCTACTCTACTCTACTCTACTCTACTCTACTGGATTCAGATGATGGTATATATATGAAGGGGGAAACGAAGGATGGAAGGTTGGGTTTGTTTTACTCTAAGTAGGTGGGTACTGCTTGTTCTTGTTCCTGATTTCTGGAGTGAGAATGATTGTGGGTTTTGAGTTTTGAGTTCTGAGGTTGGGTTTGGTTATTTATCTAGATGTATGTCTGTCTGTTTGACTTTCTGGTTGGTTGGTAAGTAGGGGAGATAGTAGGGAGGCTTTTGTGATTGGTAGGTTAGAGGGAGGAAGGAGGGAGGAGGGAGGAGGGGTAGAGAGTAATTCTACGCAGTGTTTCTCGAAATACGTATCAATAGTACATTGGGTATTTGTAGAGAAGGCTTTCGTGGGGGTATTTTAGCCATCTCCCTAGGTGATGGACTTGGGGGCTTTGTTGTGGTGACTTGCTTGTTTACTTGGAATTTGGATGATAGTGGGATGGTGGGATGTTGTGATGGAGAGGTTTTTGTATCGATGGAGATGGGGGGTGTTTGCAGATGCGGGGTTACGTTATGTGATGTGATGCTGTGTTGTGTTAGATTATTCGCATTGGATGTTACACTTACGGATACTATGGAGATCGGCGTGAGAAGAGCGTAGCTCGGTAGGTAGGCAATAGGTATAGATAAGAATAATACAGAGGATGCTCGACGAGTAAGTGCAAGAAAAGAACTAGAGAAGCTACATGATAACAGAGGGGTATTCGAGATAGTGCGTGCAGACTTAGTACCTACCTATGCGTGCTATGTTAGTGAATAATGCAGATACACGCGGCACTCTAGCTCTATGCAAAGATCTGTTATAGGCAAGAGGGGAAGAGAATTGTGTGACGTTTATTCGGTGAGTTATACTTTGGTTTCGTTGGGTTTAGTTTAGATTGTTATCTTGTGCTAGGTAACTTTACGGTATGGGATTTGTTGTGATGAATCGTAGGTATTTATCTCGTATTGATTGTGTTTGTGAGGGTGTTGACTCGGTGATCGGGAGGTGGTGGGTGGGATGAGATGAAATAGGATTGGCGAGTATGGATCGGGATTGCGGACCGTGAGGGTTTGGTGGAGGGAATAGAGAGGAAAATCTGAGAAGGCTGTGGTAATTTGTTCGAAGGCTTTCAATTGGTCAAAAAGACTGAATTGGTTGCGAACATTGAACTGTTTTTGAATATTGAAAGCTAAGGTATACCATCCAGTCTGTCAAATCAGACCATGGGACATTCTGAAGCAGGTACTAGTACCTTTACTCGCGACTAAGGATAAGCGGTCATCAAGAACTATGAAGATGGACACGCAAGGCAGCATATCAAGCATTTGGGGTGTCAATAGGCGTATCTTTATTCGGTATTTGATATTGTACATGTATAAAGAATGCGCCTGTTTCAAGACGGAAAGTTTACAGCCTACATACACAGCTCCAATGCAAGGTATATCATGATAATTGAACCTCTACTTTGTTCTTCTCTTTCCGTGATTTCTTTCACGTGGAGTGACTACCCACTTATTGGGCTTGCGAACCTTTCTAGTTTTGTATCCTCCTTTAGCCTATAGGTGAAGTAATGTCAGTGGACATCCTCAAAGTTTGAGGATAGTATACATACCGGCATGCCCCATGGACTGACTGGGTCGACGTTACCCTTCGATTTACCTCTTCCTCCTCCGTGTGGATGATCGGCTATTTATAGTGTAAGTAACCATACTTATATGGTGATTGGAGTAGAAAACGTACCAGCGTTCATAGCAAGACCTCTGACTGTTGGTCTAATGTTCAACCATCTTGAACGACCTGCTTTACCAAGTTGTCGATGTTGATGATGAGGATTACTAGCAATGCCTACAGTTGCACATGCGTGCATACTGACCTTTCTCACCTCGCCACTCTGCAATCGCACAGTGACAAATCTTGGTCCCTTGTCGTTGTTAGATGTCTCATCATCTTTAGACACCACAACCGCATGTGTTCCTGCACTTCTACAGAAGACAGCACCTCTTCCTTTTGCGGAACCAACATTGTAGACAGTTGTACCAATAGGAATCATGTGTAAGGGTAAACAGTTTCCTCTCCAAGCAGTCTTTGCAGCCAACACACCCGGGTCTATGAATCCTCCCATACTCTCCAATAAATCTCTTGGGATACCGGCTCGATAACTCTGTACTTTATCTCCAGCTCTCATGCCCTCTGCAGCAACGATATAACTCTTCCTACCAGTAGCTTCCTCATTCAGTAATGCAATATGTGCACTCCTTCCTGGATCATGTTCAATACGTTCTACTGTGTGTACACCCGGTGTCATTCGGTGAAAATCGACAGTACGAATTCTCCTCTTGTGACCACCACCTCGGTGTCTAACTGTGACTCGACCACTATTATTTCTTCCACCCTTTCCATGACCCTTCTTTGCGAACGTCAAGGGTAAAAATGGTCTTCCTTTCCATAGATGATCGTTTATAGGTCTCTTTAAATGTCTGACACCAGGCGTTCTTGGTTTGTATGTTCGCATAGCAAAAGTAGCACTGCTGCTATCTGAGGAAGATACTGGGGGCGCAAAGCCTGCTGTTACAGCTTGTGCTGCAGGTACTTCGGCTTGCACCGGTTCGACGACCGTTGCGTATGTGCGAGGGAAGGCTCGAAGTATGGGTAGCGAATTGCATGTTGCCCTTGGACATTGTCGCGCAAGTATCCTGGGTTGAAACATGATGTATGTTGTATATCGAATTGATCACCACAATTCGATTGATCTTCTCGCCACGGCGAGAGCCTCCGGAAACAGTGGGTGGGAGTTTTGAAGGTTGATGTCGTTCGTGCTTGAACGTATCCAAACTTCTTCCGGAAAGGCTATCTCCCGATTAAGTTTAGTTTGGGTATTGGATGTGGTGATAAGTTGCAGAGTTGAGAAGTAAAAATTTCGTTTCAATTATTACATGACATAAAAAATTGACGTGAATATTGTATGAGAGTAGAAGCATGAAAAGGAGTATGAAACTTACCCAAGATACAAAAAAATCAAGGATGATATATTGAGAAGTCAATATCTGATATGAATCGACCCAATATCAACCTTGGAAGGGAATTCAAATTTATCCAGCTGGAAATATGTACCGATACAATCAAGTAGGTAGACATTTTCTTAGGTGCGAGGGTGCGACTTCATCACCAGCCACACCACATTCTAGCCACACTCGCAAGACGGGAAACACGGTCCCAAGCCACCCGAAGTGGAAATGGATACAGGTTGCGTAGTGGTTGCCTAGGAGAAAACGCAAATCAACAAAAGCTTTGGCGTTTAACTTGCTCTCAAAGTTTCAATTCGAGTAAAGTTATGTCAATTGTGGATCTATATATGATGTTGTTGTGACCGACCAAAAATCTTCAAATTTGGAGGTAAACTGGATTATGGTAATTATGGTAATTACAGTAATAGATACCGTAAATACCGTAGTAAATTGTATTGCAAAGACCTCTCTTGGTCAATTTCGGTCGTAATAAATCTCGATACTTCATTCAATCAAATTTGAAACCATCTATGGATTTCACTTATATCTACTATCCCTTTCGCCCTGCTCTGTCCTTACTTCTCAAACCCATTCGTTCCCTCATTCGTTCTTCCAAAATCCTTGTTACTGTACCAGCGAAGGAAAAGAACCCGCAAAGGAAGCACGAACACGCTAAAATATCCAATACCCACCCATAACAAGCGAGTGCCTGGCAACCTTGGAAGAGCTCTGACAACCTCTTTAGAAAGTCTTCCCTCTCACTCACACACATTTAACTTCATTCACTCCATCATCCACATCCACATCCACCCATAAACATCAACACTTCCTACCAAAATAAACAATACATTCGACAACTCGACCTTCGACCTCCGACCTCTTCATGTCCTTGATAGCCTCTTAGGTATTTGCCAGCTTTAAATCCTTTTCGGTATCTTGTTTGTTCAGTCGTTCAAGCTCTTCAGTTTCGTGTACAATTCCCAAAAAAAAACCGAGTTCAATTCTTCATCTGTCAACAAAGTCGATATATCACAATCCCATTCTTCATATCGTCAATTACACGTCGGGTTCTATTGAAGGTCTAATACATCTTCATGTATGTATCCCCTTAACCTCATACATCTTGACGTCGTTGATATTTCGCGTCTTGATGTCGTCGTCTCAACATTCACCACGCGCTTTCCAACATCACTATACCGCGTTTTGCTGACCATCATCTTTTTAGCGACCCACCATCATCCTCTCCACAACACTCCACACATAATAGTTAATACAACAACACATCGTCAAATATGCCAGTTGTATGTACCCCAGAGACCACATAGTTTGATTCCAGATCTATGCATCGGTTCAATTGACCTTTCAATTGGTTAATGCTAATCATGTATGCATACAGAGTCGAGCAACTAGTCGTAGGGCTCCTACAAATGAGAATGATGAGAACGTAGCTGGTGTTACAACCCGTCTTACTAGATCTAAATCTGCAGCATTTACTACGGAAGAAGTCACCGGTGCCGTGAAGAAGCCACTCGCAACCAAAAAAGCAACTATCAATGCACAACCGGCCCGAAAGCGGGCAGCCTTGGGAGATGTTAGCAATGTTGCCAAGGGAGGAGATGCAGTCGAGGCAAAGAAGCCTGCTGCTAAGAGTGGATTAGTCTCGAAAGCCTCACAACCAACTGGCGTCACCAAGAATAGTACACGTTCAGCCCTCGGAGCTAAGGATACAAACAAGAAGTCGTTGAGCAAGGCTGCTGGATCTGGAGTGATGAAGAGAAAGACCGCCGCAGCTTCGATAGCTGCCGCGGTAAAGGAAGAAGCACCCGTTGAAGACGAACAACCATCCCGAAAGAAGGTCCACATTGAAGCAGAAAAGCAAACTAAAGTTGTCGTCGAGGAAAAAGAGAACGAGGTGGAGGCCGAGGCCGTCGTTGAGCCAGAGCCAAAGGAATCTGTTAGACTTGAATTTGCCGAAGGTGTACGCGACCTGGATGCTGAAGACACTGATGACCCCTTGATGGTGGCCGAGTATGTCGTTGAAATTTTCGAGTACTTGAAGAAGTTGGAGATTGCTACCAAGCCCAATGAAAAGTACATGGCACATCAAGAAGATCTGGAGTGGAAGATGCGTGGCATTCTTGTCGACTGGCTCATTGAAGTTCACACACGTTTCCACCTCCTTCCAGAAACCTTGTTCCTTGCCGTCAACATCATCGACCGCTTCCTTTCCACCAAAGTTGTTCAACTTGATCGTCTCCAGCTCGTTGGTGTCACTGCAATGTTCATTGCTTCGAAGTACGAAGAAGTCCTCTCACCTCACGTCGCCAACTTCCGGCACGTCGCCGATGATGGGTTTACCGAAGCAGAGATCCTTAGTGCCGAGCGTTATGTTCTTAGTGCTCTGAACTATGATTTGAGCTATCCCAACCCAATGAACTTCTTGAGACGTATCTCCAAGGCAGATGACTACGATATCCAGACCCGCACTTTGGGCAAGTACTTAATGGAGATCAGTCTCCTTGATCATCGATTCATGAAGTACCTCCCAAGTCACGTCGCTGCTGCATCCATGTATCTCGCCCGCCTTATCCTTGAGAAGGGTGAATGGGACCCAATGTTGACTCACTACTCTGGTTACAGCGAGGATGAGATTGAGCCTGTCTTCCAATTGATGGTTGATTACCTTGCTCGCCCTGTTACCCACGAAGCATTCTTCAAGAAGTATGCTAGCAAGAAATTTTTGAAGGGTATGTAATTCCGTACGAAAAACAAACATCCTGACTGCGACTAACATTCTACCAGCTTCAATCCTTACCAGATCATGGGCCAAGAAACATGCCTCCCTTTATGGTATTGATGTTACCCAACCTTTAGAATCTTCATAGAACATATGATACTTAATCATATTTTACTACCTTCATCGTGCTCTTCCCTGGATACACCCTTTGCATTTTAATTGGTTGGGATACGAAATGGTACTTACGACGGATGATCTTATGGATTCGATTACCAATATACCACACGCTATCCTGGTCTATAATGGTTCGACTTTGGTTTATGTCGATGCTTCTCGAGGCGTTGAGTGATATCTTTCTTGTTGTCTTTGGTTTGGTGCATACTCTTTTTTTTTTTAACATACATTGGCGTTTGGGTCTGTACGCAAATGGATCTTACAGTATTGGCGTCTGGGAATCTGATATCGTCTTCACAAGTTGCTTCACGTCTTGCAGCAAACATTCTGGCTACAAGCATATAGCAGAAAATTATTGGCAGTTTCGCTCTATTGCTGTCATGAGTTGTGGAAGCAGAAAAAGGGTATTATTTCTTTTGTTGATTACATGAGATAGCTTTTGTAAATATATTCTAGGCGCAACAATAAACCTTAAAATTATAAAAATAAAAAATAAAAATGAAAGAACTATGGTGCACAGTGTGTGATTGAATTGCTTGTATTTATATGATAACACATTCATAGGGGCTGACTGAAGCGAACTCGATAATTCACTCAAGCTATCTTGGTCTCGAGCTTGGTGCAGGTACGATGATTTTGTATGTTGTGTTGATAAGATAGATAGATCTCCATCCCCACTGTACCTTGTCAGCAGCCGAAGAACTCAAACTCAAAGTCGGCTGATGCGTAAATACCTAAGGAATTATGTTTGTCAACTGTCCCGACAACTGGAATCAATCGTTGGTATTACATTACCACTTCGTAGCTACTCGGCGAAACACATGGAAACAACTCTTTGCATCAGAGGTTCTAGTCCAGATCGACCTTGGACGATGATGATCTTTTGCCTCTAGGTTTTCCCCGCTTTGCCCCGGCTTACGATTGGAATTTTGGAAGTTGCTAGTAAATAGCATTCCTTATTTCCAATTGCCATTATGAGATCGCTTCGTTCCGAGAGTCCAAGTGGATTAAGTGATTTAACTATTTCCCTTTGAATTTAGGGCAGGAACAAGTCGTATACTATATCAGGGCTATCGGAGAGTCAAATTTGTTGGCACGGTGTCTTGGGCACAGTTTCCTGTCACAGCTTAAAGTTGTGTTCACTTCATTGTTCACCTACCTACCTACCTAGGTACCTACGTAGCTAGGTAGCTAGGTATGCATGAACGCATCAATCAAATTCACCATTCTTTCCTTATCTTCATCGTCTTACTGTCTCGAGACCATATCAACTCATACACAACGGACGACACTAACCTTTCTGACTCAAGGTTGTCTGTCATTTCCTTTCCCCAGGTGCAGGATTTCGCAAGAAAGCTTGAATCCCTCATTCCACCCAATCAACAACCCAGGTCCTATTCTCTATCGGGCGTAGTGTCATCCGGCGTAGGTGAATTTACATTGTAGTAATGCTTGCTATTGAGACGATCCTCTATCTCGCAAGTCACATAAATTCACTCCACGGGTAATACTCACTGGTGGTTGTTTGCTTCTGCCCAATTGACAAACTTCAAACTAATCAGGCTAAAATGTTCACGCTAAGCAAGTGCGAAGTTAGATATGGATGTTGATATCATCGCATTGTTTGACCTTCCATCCCGGTAAATCAACTGACCTGACTAACCCAGCACATACATACATAACTCATACGCCATGCGCACTTATTTTTCTTGGAATAGCGAGGATACTTTTCTTAAGAATAAAGGGAAGGCAGTGTGTGCTACTACAGAGAACGAAAGTGAAAGTACAGTTCCACTCCTAAACATGGATTCCTCAAACATGATTGATGGGAAGAGTGAGGATGGTGTGGCAAATTCTACACACGTTAAAGACTTTACGTCTCCATCAAGGCAAAGTGTGAAGCTTTTTATTCCTTCAATTTGGATTGATTTATTTAAGTTAACATATATGCTAATTGAACAAAAAAGGTAACTCACGCGACGGTCGCATTTCACCAGTCTCGAAGGCATCGATTGACGCCGAAGGATTGACCGCCGATCCAATTCCCGATGGCTTGTCGATACAGGACAAAAAGATCTTGTTGGCTGCGAGGGAAATTGACCTCATGGGCATGGGAAGATATCAGTGGTATATATGGAGCTTATGCGGCTTGGGGTACTTTTTGGATCTACTCTGGGCGCAGGCATTCGGGTTGATTGCACCGGTTATGCAGAGGGAGATGGGGATTTCTGGTATGTAACGTCTCTCATTGGATTAATCCTCGAACTTGGAAGGCTGAGTTTGATGTGGGCTCTGTGTTGTGACAAAGATAAGACAGGTCGCACTGTTTGAGGGGAATCTTGTACAACTAAATTTAGTGCTGATCACATCATGTAGATACTCAATTAGGTCGTCTGTTTACAGTGGTCAACGCTGGTTTGACTGTGGGAGCTTTTGTGTGGGGTGTCTTGGTAGATATCATTGGTAAGTTCCCAGCCCATATGACTTTACATTCTCTCACAACTCACTTCATCTTTCAGGTCGCAAATGGGCTTTCAATGGCACGGTTTTCATCACCTCTATCTTTGGTATTTGCATGGCAATACCTAGTTCTTACAATGGTCTTCTTGTGTTAGTTGCCTTTACAGGCTTTGGCATTGGAGGAAATATTCCTATAGACACAACAATTGCTCTGGAATTCCTTCCCCAGGTGACCCCCACGCGACTTCATGATAGAGGAGCTGCATTTAACACTCAACATAGAAAAACCGTTTCATGTTGGCACTCCTGTCCGTTTTCCAACCGATTGGAGTTGTAGTTTGCAGCGGCATAGCTTACGGATTTATACCCAATTTTTCCTGCGCGACAGACCTGAAATCATGCAAAGCAAATGATTTAACACCAGGAGCTGAATGTTGTTCCAAGAAAGATAACATGGGATGGAGGTATCTCCTATATACACTGGGCTCGATATCCTTGCTTGTATTTTTAATGCGATTCTTCATATTCACCTTTCAAGAGTCGCCCAAGTATCTTCTCAGCAAGAACAGGGACGTTGACGCTTTCAGAGTGTTAGAAAATATTGCAAAAACGAACAGAAAAACTTTGACCATTACAATCGAGGATTTCAGGGCTTTGGATAATCCGGATGAAATTCAATCCCCCATCTCCACTACGTCTGGCAATACTCGCCTTCAAGGCGGAAAAGTTCCTGGCGATTTAACTTTGCGTCAAAAGATCAAAAGGGAAGTGAAAAGGATTGGGGTTCTATTCAAAACAAAGCAAATGGCACGAGTTACCATATTGGTTTGGATAATATACGCATTCGACTACTGGGGATTCTCCGTCTCAGGTATACATTCCCACACTTTATTGAAATGCACAGAAACATGCTAACACTTTAAAGGTGCATTTCTTCCCACAATTTTGGCACGGAAGGGTCTGGAAAAAGCAGTTGGATACTCCGCAACTTACCGTAACTTTGTCATCATTTACACGCCGGGTATCGTAGGTGTAGGGTTAGGAGCTTTGATGGTAAAAGTGTCTCGAACAGGAAGACGAATTTCCATGATTGCTTCATCTGCATTAATGGCTACATCATTCTTTCTCTTCGCGGCAGTCAATACTCAACCAGCAAACGTGGGGCTTAGCGTCATGGAATATTTCTTTCAATCTATGTTCAACTCGGTACTCTATGGCTGGACACCAGAAGCGTTTCCGGCATCGGTAAGAGGAACAGCTAGTGGAATGGCTAGTTGTTGGGGCAGGTTGTTTTCTATCTTCAGCCCATTGATCGCAGCGAAGTTGCTAGCTATGAGCCTCAATGGACCATTGTTTTTGGCTGGAGCGGGTACCTTCGTGGCTTGTTTGGGAGTTATTTGCTTGCCGGATGATGTGATGAAGGGGAACGAGATTTAGATATACTGGTGAAATAGGGACAGAGACGGGAACAGAAAACGCAATAGGATAAAGAGATATGTTGTAATGAGCATATGGCGGGTATAAAGGGATTTGAGAGCGTCATTATGAAGACTTTTACATAATTGAAGTCGATAAGATATCATAATCTTCATGCTCATGAAGATAGAGCGATGGAAGACCGATTTTGAGAAAAGTAGAGAGCCAGCATAGTGTTCAGAAGTTTAACAATATGTGAATATGAAACTTGAATTTAAGCTTCCCTTCAATTGCTTGAGCCGAGTCCATTACATCAAGACTTCTTTCCTTACCCGGACCTTCTGTGAGGAAGAGTCAGAAGCAAGCGACGCTCTTTTTCTTGATATCTCCTTTTTAAATCATGATGTTTTCGATATCTCAAGTGCAACGAGCCCTGGGGCTTGCCATTGATACATGTGAAAATTTAATCATACACTACAATAAGCCAACTTCTAGTCCCTTTCAAACCTACGGCTCCATGTAATACATTATGTTCTACTTCCCAGATGTTGATTATGATAAAGGGGCTGGTTCACCGTTCCAGATTCTTGTAGATAAAAGCAAGGTCCGTGCACGACTTTACTTTCCGCTTTTCTGCCCCTCCACCAAATTGAAGCAGAACAACGACATTCATCCTTCGTGAATATCGACCTAGCAAGCACATGCTATAGGTACCTAACTCTAAACCGAGCGATATCCTTTTCGAGTCACGATCAAGCCAACTTTCGCACCAGCGAGTTCATTGCGAGCGAGCTCATCAAGTGCGACATTTATCATGGAGGATTTTAACAGCGAAACGGACAGCGATTATACCAGTTATTGGAGAGATTGGGTATGTTACGATTTCATTTTTTTGGCTTGAAGTTTTGGGTACTTTAGGAGAGATCGATGGAACCCATTGTGTGTCGTATCCTGCTGGCCATTTTGCGCGCTTCGATTTGTCTGAACGGCGGGAGGTTGCGCTTTCCTATCGACGACAACCACCCACGGAAAAGCTTATGCTATGCGAAAGGGACCATATGAAGGAAACATCGCCGACCGATACGGAAGGAACCGAGAAGGCATTTGATAAAAGTGAATGTAAATCGCGGCCTCGAAGATTATTCCTTGCCTTTTCCATTTTCAAACTGGCATCTCACCGATCATTGTGAAAGGTGGAATCAATAGTCACGCACAATGTTAGATGGTCCGCCTGCGACTGGTCTAAACTACCGATTTCATCGAACTCCTCAATCTTCGCCATCGCCAGGTCCTCCGCCAACTCTATCACTCAGGCGGGCTAAGAGGGCCAAAAGATCCAGGAGAGGGAAGAAACGTCGAGCTTCAGAAGTCGAAGGGCTTGAGGAATCAACACGCAGAACACAACGTCGACCCGGCCGTCTGGAAGATACTAAAGCAATGGAAACCCCTCCCGTGCTTTTACCAGCTCCTTCGAACCAACAAGTGGAAGTCTGGGTCTCGAATGTACGAGCGGGACCACCTCCACCGTACAGCCACGATATTGATTCGCGCGGTCCCCTCGGGTCGAGTCTCACCTTCGAGTTTATGCAACAAAGATTCGCACCACGGGTTCTTTAGCCATATTTCATATTAGTTTACAAACATTGGCAGACTATATTTACTAATACTTTCTTCTCCTGTAGTTCATTTCATCTCGCGGTAATGAGTACTTTTGCGAAATCGACGAAGATTATCTCACCGATCGATTCAACCTTACAGGGCTTCAAACAGAGGTTCAATATTATCAATATGCGTTGGATTTGGTGACGGATGTCTTTGATTTGGATTGCGATGATGAGATGAGAGAGACTATTGAGAAGTCGGCAAGACATTTATATGGTTTAGTTCATGCTCGTTATATCGTCACTACTAGAGGATTGGCAAAAATGGTGCGTACTTTTAATCTTCATCACGAAGGGAATGCTAATCAATATCATTTTCAGCTTGAAAAATACAAGAAAGCCGACTTTGGAAAATGTCCTCGAGTTATGTGTAAATCACATCCACTTCTCCCCATGGGACAAAGCGACAACCCAAACATCAAAGCCGTCAAACTTTACTGTTCTCGTTGTGAAGATATCTATAATCCTAAATCCTCTCGGCATTCTGCAATTGATGGCGCATATTTCGGAACCTCGTTTCACAATATTTTATTCCAGGTTTATCCGGCTATGATCCCAGCAAAAAGTTATGATCGATATGTACCACGAATCTATGGATTCAAAGTACATGCGCCTGCAGCTTTGATTCGATGGCAAAATGGAGAGAGGGATGAAATGAGGAGACGTTTGAGGAAGTTGGATATCGATAGTGGGTTCAAGGACGAGGATGGCGAGGAAGTAGAGGAGAGTGAGGAGGAGGAAGATGATGATGAAGATCTTGAGGGATTGGACAAAGAGCTGGCGGAGAATGGAGTCCAGCCAGAGGGCGTGCCTAATGCTGGGAGATATTAGATGTTTTTCACGGTATTACAACTCTGAATAGGGAATAGGGGAAGAAAGAAAAGAGGTAGCGAGGATAAGAAAGGAAAACTTCGTCAGATTTCTATTCGTGTCGATAGGAAGAATTGTCTTTGCTTCTTTTGATGGTTTCTTAGGGAAGATATCTTATGGACTAGCCATAAATGGATGGATGGATGGACGGCAGGATGCATTGCGGGCGTCTTAGCTGGGGCGCATATTGTTTGTTCTTCGTTGTATCGTATTGCTCGGAAGGGAGAGGGGAAGACTTATAGGGAGGATTTGGTTCCTCGAACGATGGATGGATTGAGATAATAGAACGCACAGAGAGGATTGATCGAGAATTTTAGTCTTTTATTATTATGTATCAGAAGTGAATTTTGTGAATTTATGTAATGTTGTGGTGCGGTGTGGTTGCGATGTATTGCTTCTCTAGAAGATATTTATGTTGTGTTAAGGGGAGAAATGAAGCAGACGAGCTGAGACTGAGCGATGTTGTTTATTACTTGTTATGTAATAAATATCATTATGATTAAATTCCCACTCTACCCTATTCCATGCACTTATAAGTATCCTAAATCCCACACCTACATCACATCATTACACAACAGACGCTCAATTCCAACCCCCTCGCTCCCCCTGCCCCTGCTTTCCCATCTCTTTCTCATCTGCTCTCCTGCCCTCCCCTCTCCTCTCCCCTCCTACCCCCTCCTATCCCAAAGTCGACGCGGTATCCGTACGATACCAATTCGCCTTCTCATCGCCCAAACACGTCCCCACCGTCACGGGTCTATACCCCTTCGCCACCGCCGTCTTCAACATATACTCGACGAGCACCTGCGACGTCTGGTTGTGGATATCGTGGGAGATGACGAGAGGGTGGTCGGTGCTGGGATTCGAGGCGTTGAGGGTATTGGAGAAGATGGTTTGTGCGTTGTGGATTAGAGTGGGGGAGTCGTTGAGGTAGTCTTGTGTGTCGAGGGACTAGAGGGGGAGGGGAGTGTGAGTTGGTTTGGGGGTAGAGAGGGAGGAGGGGGAGAGAGAAAGGGGGGTGACGTACGAAATAGGTAATGTGATATCCCAATTCTTCCATATCGGCTTCGCATCCGCATTCTGCGGTGCAGCTTGAATAGGGTGGTCTCATGTATGTGGGGATAACTCCAATTACATTCCTCAATGCCATTTCGTTCTTCCAAATTTCGTTTTTGCGCTGTGCGCTGGTGATGTTGCAGAGATCGGGATGGCTCCACGTGTGCGATGCGACTTGATGTCCATTGTCGTACATGCGTTTGATGAGCGCAGGCCATCCGAGTGAAGTGTTGTCGATGTGACCTTTACCGTTGTTGTTACCGGTGATGAAAAAAGTTGCGGAGGCGTTGTATTGGGCTAGGAGATCGAGAATGTGAGAGGTGTAGATGTAAGGACCGTCGTCGAAGGTGAGAGCCATGTCGCCGGGCGTGGCACAGTCGTAGATACCGTCGCTGCCGTAGAGGACGGATCCTAGGACTGGGCGAGCGATGGTGGAAGTGTTTGCGCCGGTGGGAATGGCATTGGCGTCGCAGGCGGGTCCGTAGTCAAATTGACAGTCGGGGGCGGTACAGTATTCTGGGGGTGGTTAGAGGAATGTGTATGGGTATGTGCATGTGTTGAGTGAGGGGAAGTACCTTCGGTGGTACCACAATATCCAGCAAGAGAACAACATTCGTCTGATGCACAAGTACCAACGCCTGGTCCACAGAGACTATCTGTGCCGGTGCCTGCTGTACTTGTTGATGTAGTGGTATTTGTAGCATTGTTACACACTCCATACGCTGGTTGACAACCTGAAGTAGCAGAGCAATAATCCGATGTAGTTCCACAATATCCACTGGAAATTTATTAACACCAAGTCCTCCAACTCTATGGCGGATGTTTCATGGTTTCTTACTTGTTAGAACAACATTCTCCAGTCGGACAGCTATATCCCTGAGTCCCAGCCCCGATGATCCCACATGTCTCATCCGTACTAACTACTTTACTTCCGGTAATAGCAACTGGACTTGTACAATTTCCAAACTGGGATTGACAGCCATTACTACTTAGACAATAATCATCTGTTTTACCGCAAAATCCATTGAAGGAACAACAAGGAAGGCTTGAGGGGCAAGTGTAGCCATCTGCTCCTCCTCCTGCGGTATTGTTGAATCCACAGGTGTTATTCTGGGATATTGCTCGGGGGAATATGGGAGCTTTGGAGAAGCGAGCTGAGGTGTTGGATATGAGGCCAAGGAGAATGACCGAAGTGACTTGAAGGGGATGCATTTGGAGTTCGCGTTTGAGGATTAATTTGATTCACCCTTATTTAGAATCCTTTTTAAATTATGTTAAATAGGTGATATAACAATAAAAAAACAGAGAGAAAAACGAACGTATAGATCACGTTTCAACGAGAGTAACAATTGACCAATGGAAGAAGGATAACAGAAACGAAAGAAAGATTAAACCAAAGAATTTCCTACTTATATAAAGTACCCTTTCTGACATCTCATACCAAGCTTTCGAAATTCTCGTATAAAAAGATCCAAGCATTGAACTCGAAACAATCGCGGCAGGCAGTGCAAGAAGATATTCATGATCATATTTTATTTTGGGTTGAAAAAGGAAAGAGGAAAAAGACAAGCTTCCAATGGGAAGATTTGATTCATGGCTCAGGATATACAGATCCGATATTTCGTGTGTGCAAGGGAGAGAGAGAAAGAAAAGTACTCGGGAGCCAGTAATGAGCTTTGACGTTTTACACTTGTATGGTGGTACCGAAATACCTTCCCTTCTTCTCGACTCTCGAGTCTTGCGAAGTCTAAATCTTATTTAGAAGAGAGATGGACCATCGGACGATGATGAAACACTGGTGGATGAATATCAGTGGAAATCTTGAAGATCACGTTGTGAGCTTGGTGCGGGACACGAAATTTGAGGTTGGGTTTGTTGAAGATGGAGAAGAATCGTAGGTAGTGAAACGTGGTGATGACGACAAGGAGTCCGAGTTATATATTTAGCTTGGCGTCTGATTCTAGAAATGATGTATCTAACATACAATAGGCGCCGTTAGTATTTTTGGTCTGTTGATGGAGTGATATCAACAATGAGTGCAATAGCAAGTAATGGCCACGGAAAGGAGAGGATAGTAGAGGAGTTGAAAGAATAACTTCAACCATTGTAGTTCATGGGGAAGTTATTGAAAGTTTCGATTCGGTTATACTCATGGTACCAATGACGGTTTCTATGATGAACCTTTTGGAATCCTTGTGGAGTTTGTCCAATTCAAATTGCGTTTAATGAGCTTCTGATTTCTCTTTCCGGAGAACCTGCTATGTCGAATACCTACCTTTACCTACGTAGTATGTAGCTATATCAATTGGTCCCCAGTCAGTCCTTCCTCTCATGGTCAAGTGAGGACTGAAACCATTCGCTTCGAGCTTCGTCCGCAAAAATATTAATCCGTGCCGAATTCGGACCTTTCTTCAAGAGCGGGGAATCACAAAGGGCATGTGTGCATTGCATACCTAGATACCTAGCACTCCGCAGGCATCTTGAATACCACCTTCTGCAGTTGGAGACCTGTGAGAAAAGCCAAAACGTCATAGGATCGACAGTGGTATCCCATTAATCATCTCTACAATTGAATAAACATCTACGTCACAGCTTTGGTGGAGGCAAAGAGATGAATAATGAGGTAAGTGATCTTAAGGAAATATACGAGTAGACTTGTAGGTGAATTTCTATTTAATATTCTTCCTTCATATCAATAATGTTCTCTCGAACTCTTCAATCTTCATTCAGATCTTCAGCACGATTATCACAACTTTCTTCACAATTTCAAAGACGAGCCATGGCCTCAATCACTTCCCACAAGCTTAACACTGGAGCTACCATTCCTGCTATTGGGTTTGGTACCTGGCAGGATAAGGATTCTCAAGAGGATGCAGTCACAGAGGCATTGAAGGCGGGATATAGACACATTGATACTGTATGTATTATCATCTTAAGATTTCACCATCGATCAATGGATGATGTGCTAACTAATTGTCTCTTCTAGGCTAGAGTTTACGGTACTGAACCAGCATGCGGAGCTGCAATCAAGAAATCCGGTGTTCCTCGTTCCGAACTGTTCATTACCACTAAGTTATGGAACAACAAGCATAAGCCAGAAGACGTTGAAGCAGCTCTTGATGCTTCATTAAAAGATTTGGATTTGGATTATGTGGATTTATTCTTGATGCATTGGCCATCTGCATTCAAGCCAGGCGATGAATTAATGCCAAAGGTGGATGGAAAGATGCAAACAGCAGATATTTCCTACGTTGATACATATAAGGCTATGGAAAAGCTAATTGATACTGGAAAGACCAAGGCTATTGGGATTTCTAATTTTTCAAGAGGGGAGTTGGAACATTTGTTGAAGGAGACTTCTGTGGTTCCTGCAGCTCATCAATTGGAACTTCATCCATGGTTACAGCAAACTGAATTCTGTGAGTTCAACAAGCGCAAAGGTATTCACATCACACAATATTCTCCATTTGGAAATCAAAATGAAATTTATGATGCCGGGAAGGGTATCGGCAAGTTGATGGTAAGATTGATTCGATTCAAATTATTCCATGCTTTACTAACATGCTTTCAGGATGATCCAACTATCGTTGAGATCGGCAAAAAGTACAACAAGTCTGGAGCACAAGTAGCTTTAGCTTGGGGTATTGCACATGGTCACTCGGTTATCCCCAAGTCCAAGACACCTTCACGCATCAAGTCTAACCTGGAGGGAGACTTCAAACTTGATGCTGAAGACTTGAAGAAGTTGGATGGTTTGGATAAAAAGTTGAGATTCAATGATGCCAGTAAAGGATTCGGATACAACTTCTATTCAGATCTAGATGGAAAGAAGAATTAAGGGGGAAAGATACCACACGTAATATAGTAATATCACTTTTCATTAACGGCTCACAAGTTTCCTACTTCCCGTCCTACGTCGTTGCCTCGGGAATATACATGGCTGGAATTAGAAAAATCAATATTTCAGCCACAACGCCCATGTTTCACACCCTGTCAGGTTTGAGAATCAGTGGTAGAAAATGTGTTCTCATACATCCCCTCATGCGGATACTTATCAATATAACACAAAGTTGTGTCCCAAATCCCGACCTTTGAAGCAAAATAAACGCACCATATTGAACGTTCTTCATTTTCTCTCCAAGCAGTCACTCGCACACCCGATCCGTACCTGTAGATCTGCATGAAACTGCAAACAATCACTACATATTCCTTTTCGCCCCAAGCAACAATTGGTTAAAGAACGTATCACAACAAAAGCAAGACCAAATAAGACATTTCCATTTCCGCGATTGGGTGATACACAGTTCGTGTTTATTATCAGGGGCTTTTACCAATATCCCGAATGTGGAGATTGAGGGGTTTGTTTTGATGTGTCTTTGTGTATTTCTATTCATTTCTGCTCTTCTTTTCTCAAAAATCTATCTTTCACTTGCGAACAAGAAAAGTCTCTAGGCATTCTTTGAGTATATTCGATAGATCTATCGAATATCACGTTCGTTCAGTAATTGCATCATGTATATCAATCTTTTGACGACGGCTAGTCTTTGCGCTGTGGTGCTTGCGAGCCCGCAGTTGGATAGACGGCAGGATGTTGATGCGTATGTGTTCTAGTCTCTTTTTTCTCAACTGTTCTTTCTCCAGATCCCCCTTCACTCCCCATCCTAGCACCAAAGAACTAAATCCTCCTCGCCCATAGCTCCGCAATAGCCTCCAGCATCTCCTCTCTTTCTTCTGCCCTCAATCCCAACCCATCCCTCGCCGCCCAACTAACCAGCATCCCCACCTCCGTCCTCGCTCTCCAATCTTCTCCCTCGGGCTTCGCACAACTCGAACAAGAATTCCTCACTTCCATCCCCGCTTGGTACACTTCTCTCTCCCCCGCCGCTCAAAGCTACATCGTCAGCGCCGGCCCTGCAAAAGCCAGCATCTTCTCTCTCGAAGCCCTCTTATCCGGCGCATCCGCACCCGCTACCACTTCGGCCCCCGCAGCCCCAAGCATCACCGGTTTCCTCACCGGCACCATCAACGGTACGACCGCCACCCTCGTCCCGATCACGGGCTCCGGAGGCCTGACGATCGCGAGCGGAAATAGTACGGTGACGACGAAGAAATTGAGTGCCACGGCTACGACCGAGACGGAGACGGAAGCGAAAACTACGGAGACCAGCGCGAAGACGACGGAGACGGGGAAGAATGGTGGCGGGACGCCGAGCCCGATTGAGAGCTCGAGTAAGGGTGGAGCGGCCCAGATTACGGGGGTGTTGGGTGGGGTGGTGATGGGCGCGGTGGGGTTGGTGTGGGTTTTGTAGGTGAGAGGGGGGTGGAGATGGAGATGAGACGAGACGAATGGTGGAATTGAATGTAATTTGATGCCGTGATTAGCAAATGGTTCGAGTCGGTTATCTTTTAATATATCTTCATTAATCTTCTATTATAACTTTGACTGAAGCATCATATTGAATGTCATTGTATTTGGGAATTTGCTCGTGAATAAAAATGCGTAAATCATGAACCGATTCTCGAAGCATACTTACACATGAAAAGATTCACAAGAGATTTGAGGACTGATAAGCTGTACACGGAAGAGTACTCAATAGATGTATAATCAGTTCTTATTCTTATTTCGGTGTATCTCTAAACGCTGATTTGAATCCCTGGAAATATCCCTTTCTAAACGGATTCAGTTCATCAGCAGTAACACCCGTCCCATTAGCTGTCCTCTCACGGATTTGTTCGGGATCTACCATGGAATCCGGTATTCTCTTATATGTAATAAGTCTTCTTGACCCTATCTCTGTATTAGCACTCCGCTGTTTACTATCTGCATGAGAGAAACTTACATTTGTTAAAAGCTTGTGTGCAAACACTTGTAATCTGTAAACAAGGGTGTGTTGGGATTTTGATTTCTTGATCTTCATCATTTGCAGTTGGCATCCAGAAGGATAGACGACCGTTATCTACGAGAGAGATGGCTGCGAAATCAAGAATATCGTCTAGCATGGCTAGGAAGGAGTATGGCTTTTTGGGTGGGATGTAAGCATCTTGTCTAGAATTCTGGTTAGCATCATTCTAGGAGAATCATCATAAAGAAAGGTATCTATACAGGTGATGAGGTTGTGTTTCGCCTTCTAACATAATAGGGACTTTAGGTTTAGTCGGGTCCCTATTCCCGAGTACTTTCAAACCTTCTCTTACACCATAGGGCGGATCGCATAATATCCCATCGAACAATCTCGCGCATCTTAATGGAGTATTTGTGAGATCGGCCACGAACGTGTCTCCAAACTGATTCGTGAGACCGTATTGTAAAAAATTCGAATGTAAGTTTCGCGTTTCCTTGCCTCGGATACTTCGCCCATCGATATCGCTTCCAAAAGCAAGAGCACCGAAATGTGCACATGCAACCGGGAAACTACCCGTTCCAACAAATGGATCGTAGAATAATTTTGCCGGGGCTGCTAGTGTGATGTTGGCGGTGACCAACGCGAGCTCGGAATCCATAGAAGTGGTACTGATATACTTCCTCTTTTTGAGATCGTATTTTCCTACGATATCTCTTTCGCTAGCGCCGAGAAATCGACCAAAGGTTACTTGGGAAGGTGTTGTGATACCATTGGCAGCAGCGTCAAGTTGCCATTCTTCCAAGATACAAAATTCTTCATCTGCTCCTTTCATTTTGATGGGACCCTTGAATTCCAAATATCGGAATTCATTAATGAGTGCTCGCTGTTCAGTGGTAGGTCTTGTATTCTGAAAACAATCCACGGTGAATTTGAAGGAGCAGGTTTTGTAAAGCGACCATAGATCTTTGGTAGAGGTCTTTACATCATCATGAAGAATTTCATACGTAGAACCCGTGCCCCAAACTTCGTAGATGGCTTTCGAGAGAATGCTTCTCTTAACCAATCGAGCAGCGGCCTCTGCAGACGGGACGTCTACGAAACAAAACGGCGACTATCAATCACTTAGAATTGACGGGAATGATGAGATTTTGACGATAGATTTCACTTACATTCGAAACATAGTGTTCAACCTGTAAAGGAATATTCTCGAGCTCTGCTAAAGCCTGGATCTCGGCAAGACGAAACGTCTCGTGCGTTTGTGTGAATCTAATTAAACACTTCATCTTGATCTTTTGATGTTGCCTAATCCTCCTACAGAACCAGGTTCTCGAGTAGAATCTCTTCTCGTCTCGCTCCTGCAAACCACTACACTGGTGTGGAAAGTCTCAGGGAAGCACGAACAAACAAATCGGCGTCAACGTTTCGGAGGCTCGTGAATTGGAAAGGTTGTCTGTGAGAATTATAGACAACAGTCTCTGATCAAGCCTTGAATTAAAATTAGCTCACAAGAAGACTCCTTTGCGCAGCTAAAAAAAACAATGCCTGTATGTAATTTTCAATAATGCATTCACAATATTTTTCACCATGACTCCCGTGAAAAAATACCCCTCCAAAAATCCTTACAAGGGTTAAGATTAGCGCATTCGAGCCCATGCCATCCACGCTAAACCCAAAATCGCTCTATCAAAATAAATCCTCAAAAGTGCGTCTATCCATCTACCTCTTCCAACCAAGCTTTCACACACATCGATAATGTTGAGCTTCCCAAAAGATACCAAACACGAGCAGAAATGCTACGTGACGCATGGGACCATGGGTCATCTCGATCCCAAACAACCTCCGGTAAAACGGAAACCATTTGTGAATATCTTGGGTCATAAATTTATCAACAAGGTTGAGATGATATTACCCAAGGAACTGTATGATATTATGAAGAAAGGGATGGATGGAGTTGTGGGGGAGAATAGTCCGGTTTATAGTCGGGTTGTGCTTCCATTGAGTGCATTGTTGGAGGGAGAGTTTTTTACGGAGTATATTAAAAAAGGTGAGGCACGTGAGAGGACTGGGTGGTTACTTTTTGCTTACGAGTTCTAAGGGAATGTTATGATGCTTTCGAAGGGAATGATGGAGGTTGATAATGTGTTTTCCCTGAGCGAAGGTAGGGTCTCAAGTTCTGGGCGATCTACTGCGCAGAACCTACTGACGTTGTCATAGGAATTTTAACCTTACATTTGGACAAGGAAACCTATGAAAGATCAGGTTTGGTAGGCAAGCCGGAGGGAATTAAGGGGAAACGAGAACATCGACCTCGGTGGAGTATGTACCTTTTGGGCTGGGAAAATGGATTTGCTAATTAAGTCATAGTTGTTGAGATAAATTTACGATTACCATCAATGTTACATGGCAAGAAGGGTTTTCGAAGGATTGAATATGCATTCAAGAATGTATTGACTACTCCTGTGACGTGGCTTTTCTGTGATCTAGGAGCTACAGGTGGGAATCTATATACACCTCTCGCTGCAATACTAACCTCTTCGCCAGTATTACCGTCTGACCCATTATCTCTACATCATCCAAACAAGATAACGTGCATTCCAAAAGCATCGGGTGACTATCAAGTCAAGAGACCTAAATTCAAGCCTCCAGTAGAGAACAATAGAAACTATGACGAGGACTTTCGCGAATACGCCGCCGAAATTCATGAGTGGCTTTCATTAATTTCGCTGGAAAGTCCACGAGTCAATTCAACTGACAAGATCGACCCCTTTCTGTCCCGCTACGACCCCCCGATAGGTTCAGACGAAGCAGAGGAGCTGGTGAAAATCACATGGACTGGATTTATTTCCCCCACATGGGCACATAATACTTTTATCCAGGCTCTACTCGCAGCGCCGAAAAATTCTTGGTTTTCGTATTATGTTGGCGGGTTTAGCGATAGCTGGAATGGCGAGAGCAAGAACTGTACGGTATTGAAGTTGCCTGATGTCCCTAACGATTATGTTTTGTGGGAAGTAGAATAGATGGCAAATCATTCTATTCGTTGACGAACTTCTCGTCCCTCTCCTACTTCGCCTGTAATTGCTTCCGTAATGAGCTTTCGTAATTCCTCTTGTCCCGCAGGTGTTTGGAAATCATCTCGAGCAGCCAGTTCATCGACACGTCTCTTAAACTCGGGATCAATGACCTCTCCTACATCTTCGTCTGGATTCATGGTACCAATATTGACTGACAGTCCTTCGGGTACTAGTGGGGGGTGGGCCACTATAGCATCTGTACCACTTGATGCTGGAAGGCCTCCCTCGGCTTCAAGTTCCTTGATTCGGAGATACACCGCGACTTCCGGATAGTCGCCCTCTGCCTCGATTCTTTCCCTTGCATTGCATCCATCCTCAGCACTTCTAATTGTAAAGTTGGCATGTAATTCCTCAACCAATAGCTTTGCGCAATCCAGTGTTTCGGCCACAAACAATGCTGTCTCCCCATCCTCGTCTTTCAAATCGACGTTAACATCGAACTCGGTAACAAGCGCTCGCAGAAGGTCTAAGTGACTGTAAGAGGCAGCAGCGTGTATTAAAGAATATCCGTGTTCATCTTGAGCAGAAGCTAAGGCGGGGTTCGATCGAAGGAGGGGTAGGAGATCTGGAGAATTGTCGGCGGCTAGAAGGAAAGGATTGGGTTGAGCTGGAGCCATCGTATAATCGAGTATGAGTCAGTGTTGTGTTATTGTCTTCACCGTAAAGTGGAAGTTTCAATATATACAATGCTTGTCTCCCAAAAATTATTCTGTTTGTGGCTAATGTAGGAGGGCCTCCGAGGATTTTCTATAGTGCAGCGGCCGCATATCCCGATGACCGAGCCTAAAACCCCCACTAAGCGCTCATAGCAGTTGCAGTCACCTTTTTCTTTAATGCTCAGCCCTACTCGTACCCAGACAATCTAATAATTAACCAATCATCAAAGGGATTCGCCTGACCTTTTTCTTCTTTGGGTATTGAGCGAAGCAACATCCTACTTTCGGTACCAAGGTATAGTACCTGCCCTGCCTTGCACTCTGCCTACTACTTTTCTCAAGATTTTAATATCTTGAGCTTCATTTAACTACCCAGTAACCTGTCCATTTCCCCGGTGTGACTCTTTGTTGGATAAGGAAGGAACATAGAGGATATTGCGGTTGCTTGGTGTTGATAAAAAGACAAGCAAATCTCACCTAAAATTCGAGAGTCTCTCTTAAATGCTATTCGTCCACAAACTTCTATATCCAAGACTTCTTTCAACTTTACTCAAAGGTCATTCAACTTCCCAATTTACTACTACATCAAAGTTTTTAAATCTTTCAAACCACCCCGCTCTAACACATCTACCAAAATATTCTGTCGCCATGGCTGAACACAAAGTTGTTCCTCATAAATCTCAAAATGTAGAAGAAGTTCAAACACTTCTTCGAAATCTCAATGATAGCGCCGGCAAGGGAAAGAAACATGGGTTTAGTTGCAAGAAAACTCCTTTCCAGGTTGATGGCTCTCCAGCAAAGATTGTGGTCGAATCTTGGCGTTTTCAAGATTGGGACTACAAGCGACATGATTTACCTACATACGCCCGAGGTCTCTTCACTAGCAAAAATGAAAAGGGCCAGCCAGAGGTTGCAGTCCGTGGCTATGATAAATTCTTCAATACGGAAGAGGTTAGTTCTACGAAATGGAACCAAATCGAAGCCAACACCAAGGGTCCCTATGAATTGAGTCTCAAAGAAAATGGATGCATTGTCTTTATCAGCGGTCTTCACGATGGCACTCTATTGGTTTGTAGCAAACATTCTACCGGCCAAGGAAATAAACCAGAAATGAGCCACGCAAAAGCTGCTGACAGATGGGTCGACAAACAACTTCAAGCCATTGGAAAAACCCGACAGGATCTCGCCAGAGAGCTTAGAAAGAGAAATGCCACCGCGGTGGCTGAGCTTTGCGATGATGATTTCGAGGAGCACATTTTAGCTTATGGTAAAGATGATGCAGGTCTTTATCTTCATGGTATCAATATCAACCTGCCAGAGTTTATGACTTACCCTGGAGAGCAAGTTCAGGCTTTTGCAGCCGAATGGGGATTCAAAAAGACTGATTTCCTGGTAATGGACGATATTCAAGTCGCCAAAGCTTTCCTTGATGAAGTAGCTGAAACCGGATCTTATCAAGGACGTGATATCGAAGGTTTCGTCATTCGTTGCAAGGCTCGTACCAGATCAAACGAGTCATACTCAGATTGGTTCTTCAAGTACAAATTCGAAGAGCCATATCTTATGTATAGACAATGGCGTGAATGTACAAAGGCCTTGATTTCCGGAAAACCAGCTCGATTTAGAAAGCATGTCAAGATCACAGAAGAATACCTTCTGTTTGCACGAAAACGCCTTGCCGAGGATCCTAAGTTGGGGAAAGAGTATGCACATAATCATGGTATTATCAAGTTGAGAGATGATTTCCTGAAGGAAATTAATTTGAAGGGTTCGGATATTATCCGCCAAGAATATTCTCAACTTGGAGGTTCACCAGATGAAGTGCATAATAATGTCATTCTATGTCCAGTTGCAACAATTGGTTGTGGAAAGACAACTATTGCGCTTGCACTCACTCATCTATTTGGTTGGGGCCATGTTCAGAATGACAACATTACAGGCAAAGGTCGTCCACCTCGATTCACCAAGGAAATTTTGACGCAGCTCGAAGAAAAGCCTGTTGTCTTTGCTGATCGAAATAATGCCTCAAGACATGAACGAAAGCAACTGATTGACGATGTACATCTCACTCATCCGCATGTTCGACTCGTCGTTTTGAATTTTGTTCACGATAGAGCAAGCATCGAGAGAGTTCGACAAGTTACTCAAGATCGAGTGATTAACCGCGGCGACAATCATCAGACTCTCCAAGCAGCATCAGATACGAAGAAAGTCGTAGGTATCATGGAAAGTTTCATTCAACGCTTTGAACCAGTAAATACATCTGCACCACCAGATGACGGATTCGACTCCTCTATCGAACTGGATCCTACTAAGGACTCGCGAGAGAATCTTGAGACTGTTGTTGGACAGCTTTCAGCACAATTTCCAAAGCTTTTTATCGATTTGCCCACGAGCGAGGATCTTGATGAGGCAATTCAATTTGCATTGAGCGATTACAAACCAGATCTCAGACATGAAGTTGGTCGTGGACCGCCTAGTAATCACAACAAGAATCAACAGAAAGAGAATAGAAATGTACGTGATGATAATGATCATGACGAAAATGCCCAAAAAAGAAAGCGTACACTTACCGAATAACGCTGACCTCAGATTAATTACAGCAAACCCAGCAACCACAAATCGCAAAGAAGAGGAAACCATTAGAATATGTCTCCATCGACCTTCCTCGGAATGAAATCAAGGAGACGCTTGACGATGCTTTCGGCCGTGTATCCTCGAACAAAGCAAAATTTTACAGAGCCCTAGAGGGAATGCGTCGAGTTCAGCCAGAATTTCACGTCACTCTTATTCATCGAGCTAACTCCAAGCAATTCCCTGAGTTGTGGCAGAAATACAGTGATTTACACGCGGATCAAGTTTCTAAAGATCCATGGAGTTCCGGAACTGGATTTGGCAATTGTCAAGTTATGCTGGAGAGAGTAGGTTCTATCTTTTCATTATTCTTGGGATGACCACTAACAGAAGCAGATCGTATGGGATGACCGTATCATGGCAATTGTAGCTAGAATTATCGATGATGGATGGGAATGCACGAACGAAGTAGCACATATTACCGTTGGTACAAGAGGAAATGATGTTAAACCCAAGGAGAGCAATGATCTGTTGAAGCGTTGGCTTGCGCAGGGTAGTGGGGATGAAAGTGGAATCGGAGAGATTGCTATTGAAGGCAGGAAGACTGTTCAGGGAGTTGTCAAGGGTGTTCTTTCTAGATGAGAGAATAGGTGGTAAAATGGATGTTTGTGGGTGAGAGTGGATGGATAGAAGGAACGGATGGATGGTGAAAAAAGAAAGTAATCTTTTAGCGATTTGGTGGATATGATACTAGAATATCTTCGCTCTGTTATATTTGGCATGAATGCATAGGACTTGAGTCTCTAGGATTCATGAATAAGCGCAATATTTTCTCTTCCAAGTTGGTTATTCGTGTACTGTCCCCAATCATGAGATGTGTGTGATTTGAAATGACATCTTGCATCAACCCGCCGACAAACCAGAATAATACACACAGACACACACTCTCTCTCTGAATCCATCTCTGCGAAACTACCCTGCGTTCACAATGATTCATGCGTGGTACTGTATATTGGTATCGATAATGAACAAAAGTCTTAAATACCGGCCCCCAGTCTCTGTCTCTACCATACATCAAGTGACCACTCTTTTATTGCTTTCAAGTCTCCACATGTACTAACATACGCACTCGCCATAAAGGTTACCACACCAAACTTTATTCTGCGCTGCTGCAGTACCATTGAAGACTTTGCAATTTTATTGAAAGGCGTTTGTATTGGATGGATGGTGGAGTTGGTGGTGGGTAATTGGTGGGTGAGCGAATGAGTGAGTGGGTGGCATATTGAGAATGCTGTTGTGAAAGTGATAGTTTGATATTGGGGGATTGGGAGGTAATGGATGTTTGAATCGTGGGAATCTTGGATTCGAAATCTTGAGGAAGAAGGAAGGGAGAGATGGTAACAGTAAGTAGGAAGCAAGTAAAGCAAGGCTAACCAAAACATGGGAAAGGAGGAAGTGAGAAAGAAAGCAAGCACGAAAGAAAGAAAGAAAAATGCGAGGAACGACTCTTCCCCCTCTTCTAAGAATTCTCATTATAAAGAACGATCATCTTGCTCAAGATCTAGAGGGGTATTAGGTAGGTCACTCAATGTGCTACATATCCTCACCCATAACAGACAAAATGCGAATTCGAATCCGAGTTTTGGTTTCATCGGTAGAGAGGGGTATTCTGCGTGCTACTTAGGTGTTTGGGTACTACCTACCTATACTATATCTGTTTCCGTCTGAAAAAAAAAGATATCAATATGATTTCTTTCGCTTCTTTGTATTTGCAAGGTAAAGTGTGTTTACTCCCATACCGTATTATTATATCTATCACTCTATTAGATTCACACTATTACTTCTTTTCTGTCTTTTGCTAGTAGATGGTTTTATATATATAATATAATCGACCAATCGATTTTCTATCACATCACATCACAATACTTCTCTCCACCATATCTCCACCGCATAACACCCTACCCATCACAAAATACAAACACGACACGAGTCACATACGCAGAGAAATAGTATAAGAACACCAAACATGTGTTCTCTACATATGTCGTGGCATCTATCGAGAGTTAGTTTGAAAGAAGCTTATATTCCCGCATTCGATGGGTATGTGATGTCCCTTGCGAATTTGAATATCGATACAAACAATCACAAGATAGGTACAAGTGGTTTAACAGATTCTTGGAGTAACGGGGTGAGATTGGGCGTGTAGATCTGGAGGTCGACACCACATGTACGATTTGTGTTCGCTAGGGTTGTTGGAGTTGATGGATTTGGTTTCCTTAGGTAGGTACTTAGGTCCTAGGGTGGGTGACACGTAGCGGAAAGAGTGATGTACAAATAACGTGATGCTTTTGATGTGATGGATGTAGTATAGATCCCAGTATCTACACTACACCATGATAACCACATAAACAGAGCATCGAGTCACTTCAAATCACAAGCAGTATCTCAAGTCGAACAAAATTATGAAAGCAAGAAAGCCCAATCAATCGAATTTTAGAAAAAATAGCTTCAGTGGAGCTTATTTTCCGACCATAGAACTTTTGCCCACCCCCCCAAATATCAAGCATAAACTCCATCCATAAAACCATCCATCCAGTGGACCCAACCCAACCCATCCTATCCTATCCTACCATCCCTCCCCCAACCTTTGAAAAGAAGGTACCTGCAAAAACAAAATCCCAACGAAACAAGCCCCCAATATGATGTATATGCCAATTGCAAAGAGCAAAGAGAAAAAAAAAGAGAGACGAAAGAAAGATATCATAACCGGATCGAATCTATCTATCAAATCTATGTAAATCTTCGAGTATTGTGAGAATTCCGTAGGCAACAATATAGGTGGAGACTTGGACGTCTAGAGACCCAAATATGAAACGCAACAAGCGAAACATGCCAGATGTTGTTTTGTTGGAAGCTTTTGCAATAAGGTTGATGAAGAAATAGATTAGAGTTTGTTTCAAATGACGCGATGAAAAGACAACAGGCGAAGAAAACTCTTTGAAATAGGAAAGGTCGACGAAAAGGTGACGAGGCAAGTAATTGCTTTTGTGCGAAAAGCGAAAAATGGAAATGGAGACGTAAATTCATGTAAACACGTAAACGGTGCTCCTTCGTGAAACACTGGAAAGTTTGTCGTGGTCTCGTGAGAAGCGAAATGATCGCACTGAGTTGTCGATTACGAAAAGTCGAAAAATTGTCTCGGGGTGCAGATCATCGCTGCTTAATTGCTCAAGCGTTGATAACGTTGACGGAGGGATGACGAAGGGGCGGGAAGACATTGACGCCGTATTGACCGCCCATATTTCCTGAAGGGGAAATATTAGTGAAAAGATATAGATTGAGAAGTAAGATGAGGAACAAACCTGGTGGAGAATAATTGCAGACAGTATACCAAGCTGGCATACTTGGCCAAATGTCCATCGGTTGACAAAGTTGGGTTGCACAACCAACAGAATTGGTACCAAGCCAAACCATCTGAGTGAAATGACCCCAATCTTCAAAGGTGGTCAAATCTGGGTTGTTCTTACCATAGTAAGAAGGAAGGTAGGTCGGTTGTTCTCCGTTGTACCACATGTTTGTGGCAGCGACAGCCATCTCCTTGTTGGCACCAAGAGCCTTAGCATTGGTGGAACCGTATGCAGCAATGTTTTGTCCATATCCACCGCCATTAATATTCCTAAAGAAGAGTTAGTGTGGGTAAGACAGAGGTGACCCAGAAAAGTACTCACATGTTGTGACCCCACTTGCATGTTGCAGCAAGAACTTGAGCGGATGCAACAAGCTTTGTGTCCCACTTAAGGAGAGGAACAGAGTGATTGGCGCGATGAATATTGTGGTGATACAAAGCAGTCGAAACATAGTCTGTGGGAGTCGCAGTTGGGACTGGTGCCAATGTGGTGGAAGGATAGACGGTAGTGGTGACATGAAGGATGGTTGTTGCAACTGGATTCCCATTGGAGTTATAGATGACTTCGGTGACATCATAGGTTTGGATGATTTGGCGCTTGAGGCGATTGAGAAAGTCAGTGATTGGCGATGCTGTTACCGTCAAGGCAAATAGCATAGCCAAAGCAAATTGCAAACGCATCTTGGCGATATTGTAAAAACTTGAGTTATGTGTCTCTGGTAAATCGACAGGATGTGAGATGTGAATGGCACGTCCAAAGAAACGAGGAAGAATTATAAATAAATAAAATATCTAGGTATCAAGCACTAGAAGTAGAGCTTGGTAAAGACTGTGGGTGTAGAAAAGAGATCTAAGGTCTGGTTGAAAGATTGTAATGTTTTTGGAAGAAGAGGAGGAGGGGAAGGCGGTTGAAGGTTTGTTTATATTCCCAAAATATTTCCACGTGGATGTTGATAATAGCGTCCCGTCTCTTGAGGATATTACTCGGTTATATCACTCAATCGAGACTTAATATTAAAAGAAGATGAGGCAGGAACCTTAACCGGACCTTCAATTCACTTTTTGGGGGAGATTGAGGAGGAAATATAGAGAAAATTGAGAGTGATTTGAATGGTGATTGGATCTGTTAATGACGTATTGAATTCTGAGATTTGTATTACTTGATTCCAACGCGGATGTCTTACAGTCCGTGAAGCTTGATAGTTGTACGGGATTATTGTGATTGTAATGATATTTGAAGTTGCTCTTTCTTTTTCTGCATCTTATCATGTGGTGTAGGAAAGTGCAAATCACCATAGGAACCTGGGGCTCCAGATACTCGCCACTACCTTGATGGAGATATTGATGAGTCTTATTAACGAATGAATTTATTACTCTTGAGCCTTCAATTCTTCGCCCAAATGAGTTTTCAAAGTGAATGTCCGGTATGTGGACGCCACATGGCGCACCGGCTTCTTAATATCAACATGTTTCCATGCCTCTCAAAATGAAATGACAAACAAAATTACTTACCTACAATGCCCAGATGAGCATAATAAGGACCCTGGTCGAATGATGGCTTGAAGTGACATCCATGATAGATTCATAATCATAATAAACTTAAGAAATAGCTGTCATTCACTGTCCATCTAGCGGTGTCGTCTGTTGTTGACTTGTGTTCCATTCCTAATTCCCCACATTCCTGGAACTTGGCTATATTCGAAAAGGAATCAGTCCCAAGACTCTTGGGCATGATAACTTTCCAAAATCATCTCAAAGCATTCTCCTTTACAATAATACACTTGAGCCGACAATATACACAGCTCTTGGCTTTCGCCAATGTTTTTGTTCTTGGAAACTCCTAGAACCTGGAGAACCTCGACTCCTTTGCCACAAATACGACAGTGAATAGCTGGAATGTGGGCAGATTAGCGGTGTTGTCTTCTAAACTGTCTTCAAATAAACATCATTCAATCTGTCAAATGATGCCTTGAGGTCTAATCCAAGGTTCAAGAGAATTTCCGTGGGCAAGGAAAACCAGAAGTTCAGACATGGAGAGATCATATGGATGGAAAATGGCTTGCAGACCGCTGAGACGCATGTGTTGAGATTATGAGTTGGGAGGATTTTAGGACTTCTGTGTACGAAGACGGAGAAGTGTCAAATGTCTCTTTAGATTAATGCCCAGGTTCGTGTCCAAAAGCCCCTGAAAAGAATGCAGTCATTGATAAACCATGTGGAAACTTAACAGATGAAAACGTCAGCAAAACTATGGCAGGTGCAAGATAGAAGTCATTTTGGAAATAGCAAGAGGGGCCAAGTGTTTCCAAGTCCAAGAAACTTTCAAAAGACCAGACATGCATCGATTGTTGATGAACACTTGTCCTTGATGTTTGATAGTTGGAGAGAGAAGAGAGACATGGTTAAGTGCCGTGAGCTGTCCTTTGTTCTTGTTGACTAGTGGCTGCTTAGTTGCTCCCTTTTCGGTGCACTCGGTGTCTTACTCATGCCACCCTCTCCAAGTATTGCGATTATCATAGCCCAAGATCCAAGTACGTTCCAAAACTTCAGAGCCTAGGAGAACCTTTGTATTATGCGTCCCATATTTATTGTACAATTTACTTTATCCTCCAATCGATCTTTTGCTCTAATACATTAATAAACGGCTCCCAGGTACGGATATCTCAATTTCCTATCTCAATCTCGCATATATGCTTGGTATATTCGATAACCGCCTTCTATAGTTTGCCCTTCCCAATCCCCTCCATCTCTCTTCCCAATTCCTCCCTCAACTGCGCCGCTAAAACCTTAGCTTCATCTTCATCCAATTCGCTCCTCTGCCCCCTCCCAAACATCGTAAAAGATCGATTGCGTAACTCGGGAGTTAGCCCCGGTCTCGGAATAATGTGAAAGTGTACATGCGGTACCACTTGCGCTGCAGCAGCTCCTATATTTATCGCCATCATTAGCAACGATTTCTCCATTCCATTGTTACATCAGATATCCATAATAGACCTAGCTACAACCCTAGATGCAGCGAAACTTCCAAGACACGAATCCCGGGGTAACTCACCGTTGTTTTGAACAATATTCCAGTCCCACACACCGGTGACCTTAGCTAACACTCGAGATAGTCTCGGGAGCCATTCGCCCAACTCTCGCGCTTCTTCTTCACTCACATCCGATAATTTTTCATTGTGATTACGAGTTGTGACTAGTAGATGTCCGGGGGAAAGGGGCATAATATCGAGAAATGCCATGCACTGAGGTGTGCTGAGGACTACGAACGCGGATGGAGTGGTGAGATCTGGATTTGCGAGAGATGAGGATGGTGGGTAATTGGATGCTATGCTGCAAAACGGACAAGTCATGATGATTGAGAAGCCCCTACAAAAGGGCTATAATGATGTTCTCGTGATATGCATATTGTGTAGACTCGAGTTGATGATGCTCAATTGTGGATGAAGGAGCTTGGGGATGGAATTTATTTTACCGAGGCTATGATGCAACTTGCTTCTTTATCATAGTATACCCAACCTCTCTTTGAAGACCATCAATCATTTATTCATTTCACGATAGTAAATCATCCAAAAACTTCAAATGCATCTATTCATGGCGTAATATACATGATTCAACCCAAAGTCTAGAGCCATTATGGGCAACAATGTCAGGTTATTGCAAGACATGTTTTCAAAAGCACAAACTACGAAATGATCATGAGAAGCTCTATATTCAATTACTTCATGGTATCTCTAAATTATATACAATTAAATCCTTTACTCATCATCGCCGAAGAAAACCTTGATAGGTAACCAGGCATCTCCACAGACCTTGAATCTATCTTTCAGGTTGTCTAATTTCTCAACTTCCTCGCTGGTCAATTCCCAACCATCAAGCTCGTAGTTCTTCTCAACACGTTCCTTGTTGACGGATTTTGGAATGACAGACCATCCCTTTTGAATACCCCAGGCAAGAAGTACTTGTTGTGGAGTCTTGCCCTTTGCTTCTGCGAGGGACAACAAGGTCTGATCCTTGTATAAAGGCGAGTTTGTGCTACCGAGACAAGAGTAACCGGTGCTGTGGATACCCTTTGAAGTGTTGTACGCGACGAGCTTTGGGGATGGGTTGTTTGGGTGGAGCTCGATTTGGTTAACGGCTGGGACAATCTATATGATAAATTAGAATGAATGAATGATAGACAAATATCGGAGCTTGGACATACGGTGGTTCCTGGGTCGCTGAGGAGCTTCTCCAAGTTTCTAATGCCAAAGTTCGATACACCAATGTTCTTTACTTTGCCAGTGGCAGGGAGCTTTTGCATTTCGTGCCATGTCTTGATGAAGTCCCAATCTGGGTAGTGCTTCTTCAAGTCATCTGGGTCGGTGGATGATGGCCAATGCATAAGGTATAAGTCGACATAATCGGTACCAAGAGACTTCAAGGAAGAATCAATACCTTCCTGAACTCTCTTGTGCCATGGGTTGTCGAGTTTGGTAGTAAGCCAAATCTCTTCTCTTGGGACACCGGACGCCTTGATACCTTGACCAACTTCTGATTCGTTTCCATATGCAAGCTAATAATCTGTCAGAATTGGATCTGATGCCACAATATGTTCATCGACTTACAGCTGTATCAATGTGTCTGTAACCTTTGCGAAGGGCAATCTCTACAGCCTTCTCAACTTCACCTGGTGGTGATTGCCATGTGCCGAGACCAATAGCTGGAATTTTAGCACCGGTGTTGAGGGTGAAGGTCTTTCTGGATAGAGGAATAGTGTGAGCTTATGTTACGAATTGGTTTGAAATGGGATGTGACAGTCGCCAGTCTGCGCAGACTTCTGCTTTTGACGTGAATTCCTATCAAGGGGTCGAAGTGGAAGAACTTACGAGGTAACGTTATTTGCAGACATTTTTACGGGTTGTAAGATTGTTAGATGTTTTGAGTGTGAAATAGAAGGAATAAGAGAGGAAGGACAATCAGTTGCGAGGACAAAGTGAATACTTATACCTTTACTTGACCCAGAAAGCCATGCATGAGGATTATTTGATACCGGATGACGACAACCTATAGAATTTCCACAAAATACTTTACTTCCGGGTTATCTCTATTCCATATGAAGAAGTTCAACCTGCCGATACGTGAAATTCAAAGATAATCCGCTGCACAATGAGGGGCTCTGGTAGAAGGTTCTCTGTCGCAGGGTGGAGTATGGAGGGGCAATCCCACTTCAGGCTCTATTGAACCGAAGGAAGATTGACATGCGCACCAATCATGTTTTACAATGTCGTTTGAGATTATTCCTAGTAATTTCCTACGTCAGAATCCCTCATCATAGCTTGAAAACCATTCCCAATTGACATATTTGAGAGGCAAATATTGGATACTGTTCAGTATTTGTATGACTAAAGATGGATGTAGCTTGAATTGGAGAATAGACTTTAGCCTAAATGCTATATCGACTTCTAGAACCTCTTTAATCTGAATCAATTCAAAATTTGGTAGAGTTCCGTCTCAAAGTGCGAAATTGCTCCGTAGCGGGGGAGAAGGCGGGGAGTCGGAGCGTCACACACGTGATGTGATGTCGAGAAACCTTGTCGGCGCAATCTCACGAATGTTAGAAACTAGAAACTAAACGCCTCTGTACCATTCGTGCGCATACAAACAAAACCGCAATGTCCTCCGGATTTGTATCAGGTGGTACTGCAGATGCTCCAACTGAGCGCAGTGATGAATGGTTAGCCGCTCAACAAGAAATCGAGGCTAATAGACAACGAAAAGCTATTGAAGCTAGACAACAAGATGGAAAGAGCTTGTTCGAGATCCTAGAAGCAAATAAAGGTACACATCTAGGGTCCTTGCGCCCGCTCATACGTTGATTTCTTAGGCTGATCACTTAGGGGTGCGTTGAATAAACCAGCTGCCAAACAAGATGCATTCGAAGAAGCCAATAAACTCAAGAATCAATTCCGATCATTAGATGAAGATGAAATCGAATTCTTGGATTCTGTTCTAGAAAGTACGAGGGCTGAAGAAGATAGAGTGCGAAAAGAAACTGCGGAGGGGCTAGAGCTGTTTAGAAAACAACAAGAAGATGCAGACAAGAAGGCGAGAGCAGCAGATGATGATGGAGCACGAACACAAGATGGTTCGCCAGTGCGGGGGGATGAATGGGGCACTACGGGTCGAAAGCGCAAGCGTACGAAGGATAAGGAAGTACTGAAAGGAGTCAAAGTTAGGAGAGCTTCATCTTCCGCAGAACAAGCTTCATCCTCCACATCTACCAAAGAACTGTCAACGAAACCTGCGAAAGACGATTCTGACTCAATTGCAACAAGTACTAAGCTACCGGCTTCCAAAGATTCAGCCAAAATCTCGGACTCAAAGCCTGCAAAGGTAGCACCCAAGCCTGTGGCAGCCAAAAACCCATCACCTCTCCCGTCCAACAAAGGACTAGGACTGGTAGATTATGGATCTGACGAGGATTCTGACTGAATGTTGTGAGGAGTTTGGAGGGGAGTTTGGAGGGGACATATACAACTTTGATTGATAATACATGACTCTTCAATAAGCCGAAGATTATCACGAAAGTTGCAGAATAAATATAGTAGGTGAAAGTATTTCCAAAAGACGCTATGCTTGATCATGTTAATTCATGACGCGCATGTCAAATTATTACAAGATATAGGTATCTACAGACAAAGAAGTGCTATGTACTTGCTCACGAGAGCTCTATAAATTATCCTTTCATCTTCAACAACCTTCAAATAGTGCTCTCAATGGAAACAAAGCTTTTCACAGCTTGAATCTGGCGAGGTTCAAAACCATTTCTCTACCAGTGACCCAAGTTGTTCTCCACAAAGTTGGGAAGTCCAAAGTACTGGTAAGACCATCGGCAAATCCAAAACCCAACATAGGTGGGATCCAACCTCTAGCATACTCGAGAGCGAAACAAGCCGCATCCATCTTATATTGCTTAACAGTACCACGACGAAGATGGTGAACACTTCCTTGGGGATAGACTTCAGGTTCAAAGTCTCCAGGGGTATAGGCGAGTTGAGTTCCGTGAATGATATGGAAATAATCATCGGCTGTATGACGGCCGGTATGTCCTTCAGTACCGATTGTAGTTCCTATGCACAGTCAGTATCCCCACTCAGACTCTGAATCTACCGATGGGTGAACAAACCAAAGATAATCAAATATTCCGTAATACCTATAAAGCGAATTAGCACTCTCGTCTCCTCAAACGATCCCGATCTGAGACCCGTGACCTCATTGGGAACTTACTAGCATGAATAATATACATAGCACCCATAGCCCCGCCAGCATTGTTGAAAATCCATTCCTGATCCAAATTGATATAGCCACCGGGATGCTTCTCACTCAATTCATCCACAATGAACTTCACAACCTGAGCGGTGTCATTACCATGAGCACCAATGGCGCGCTGGGAGAGATCATGAAGTTGAGTCGGTGTAAAGATGTAGAAGGACTCAAGACGTGCATCTAAAAAGTAGTAGAGGGCAGTGAGGAGACCAAAGATGGCTCCGTAGGTGAGGAGCTTCATGATGGGAATTTGTGAATTGAATGGATGGATGTTTCACTTCTTGTGAAGAATAAAAAGGAGTGTTTACTCTTATGTCGGTCTGGCAATAAATTTGATAATTTCGCAAGCCAGGTACGAAGATTTAATGTGGATCTGGTAACCAATCGGGTTCTCCAGTGATAGCTGGCAGGGCAGTTAGGGGTTATTCTAGAAGAACGGCTAGGATGGGAACAGGGGAAGCTCCGGAAGCTTGGGATGAATTTCTGATAGAAAAGTCGAGAGCGTTTGCAAATTGCAAGTCAGATAAGAAGATATTGGTCAAGTAAGATATCATTAGTATTAATATAAATCTGCATCCAACTCTCTGTCCATACTGAATTCTCTGTTTATATCAATACCAATACTGGTAGCCAATATCATGAGCTTTATCTCACTAGAATAATCATACTCGATTTACCTATGCTTCTCACTTCCAGCCTGATCAGTCTGATTCTGACTCTCCATGATCCTCATCATCTGCTTTCTTCTTCGATTTTTTGAAATGCTCCTTTCCATCCGTAATATAAGCTTCGACCTCTTGACCATCAAATTTTCGCCCATTCATCAACTTAACGCATGCTTTCGCTGATTCCGCGTTTGCAAATCTTACACTTGCAACTCCGTCTTCCTCCAAATCGTATAGAACCACATTCGTTACCTCGCCGAGCTTGCCACACTCATCTCGAATATCTTCTTTGATATCTAACATTGCAGCTGGATCTTCTTCTAACTCCTTCAAAGTGAACATATGTTTCAATATAACGACTTTATCCCACTTCGAGCTGGTTTCCACAAGGGCCGATGGCTCGTCATCGCTCCAATCTGCCAGTCGCGCATCTAATTTCTGCGTCTTTTTGATAATCTTCTGCTTGTCCTTCATACTGGTCTTAGGCTTCTCTTTCTCATTTCCATCTGCGTCTGTTTGTTGAACCTTCTTGTAGCTCGCTTCTGCAGCCTGGACCCGCATCTTGATTCTCTCTTTAGATGTGCCTCCATCTATCCTAAAATCCGTATCATCCAGTAACATTATGGCCATCTGCACAGATGGTGCCTTGAAAAATACGATAAGAGCATCGCCCTTGAATTCTCCTTTCTCGTCTGTATAAAGCTTAATTCTCGGTTTTCCGCTGTCGATTTCTTCGGCGATAACACCGCACTTTCGTGAAAAGACTTCGTGAACTTCCTCAACAGTAACATCGGATGGCAGACCAGTAACATAAACTGCGGTGTTTGCTCGTGGTGGTAGAGGTTTTTTGGTTTTCTTTGGGGCTTTTACAATTCGGCCACCCTCCTAGGTAGACTCAGCATTGAAGATAATGAATGAAACAAAAGATACAAATAATTGCATAAGCTCCAGCTAGGTATCGCATACCAAACTAAGATAAGTAGATATAAAACACTGTAAAATGGGGGTAGAACGGGTGCACAATCACAAATATATCTTGAATATGAAGCCTAAAATTGACTTACATCCTCGCCATTGACATACTCCTGCTTCCTTTTCCTCTTTATAGCATCAACCGGCTCACTCTCATCTACTCCAGATACTTTATATGCTTTCTGCTGTTCTTCTAATAACGCCTCATCTAACACCGGTATCCATCGTTTGATCGCATCATCGAATTCGAATTCTGTGCCATCGTCTTGCACAAGTAGGTATTTCTGGTCGAGCTTCGAAAAAGATATGCGATCGTCGGAATCGAATTCTTCGGGATTTGTAGGAAATGGAGCAGTTGCACCTTCGATATTTTGTCTTTGCTCCATGGTTGGTACGATCTGTGGTGGTTTGTTTATGGGACAGCTCGGGTGGGGGTTGATGTGGTGATAGTCGCAAGTCTTGAGAGTTGAAGCTCGGTGAAAGTTTTGCGAAGCGATTTGATCTATGGGCTATCTTCGCATCAATAGTTTAACAACAAAAAATTCAAAATTGAATTAAGACTATCATTTTTGAAGCCACAGGCTTTCGGATGAAGGAACTTGTTCATTGAATGGTTACTTATTTCAGTTAGTCTGCGACGATGCCTTGCTGTAGCCCAATGAGCGTGGAGCGCAATATCTCGAATGCGCGTCAACTTAGTCCCGTATTCGGCATGTTTAGTACGAAACAAACTTCTCCCATTGGCAAAGTTGTCAGTGACAATTACGTCGTCGATTACAGAAGTCTAGATGCTTCCAAGCTCTATAGAGTGATCACGAAAGAGGTGGTGAGGTAGTGACCTCTCCACCGACAAAGGGACATCCGCTGCCATCGTTTGGACTAGCCATCGGAAAGCGATTTTTGTATGAGCAGCAAGCATCTAATCCTTTTCCAATTCACAAATTTTCCTTTTCGCTTGTACAGGGTAATCAATATTGCCTGTATCAAAAGCAAAGATTGGCATCTCGATTTCGACTCATCTTTAGGTTGACAGAGGTAACCACTCTTCTAGCGAGGACCTCACATGCCTAAATTTTAGCATGCACCTCTTTGCTGAAGTGAATGAGGCTGATATTAATCCTCTCTAATTGCGCTTTAATCAGTAAAAGCGCATGGTTTCCATTATCAATTTTGTTGATCAGAGCGAACGTCAGGGGTTTCAATGGCTAGAAATCTATGTTCTAAAGTATCTATTCAGAGCAACCTTCCCAAGGTGTCGACGCTGACTCCAATACTTGTCAGAGATGTCCCAAACTGGTAGTGGATGCAAGCTCTCAATGTTTGGAAGTGGTGCATTGTTCAAAGTGGATTCGACATTTCAAAGCACTCGAATCATTTAATTAGAGTAGACATTGAAAGGTTCTTATTGTCGAACTGCAGACAGAACCAATCAAGAGTTTGGCAAAATATACTCAATGCACATGATTGCTTTCGGTATAAAATTTCATAGTATGTCTCGAGGCTATCTGCTTCAGTTTCACACAACTACGATGTAGGTAGCTGTTCGAGTGAATTTAGTCGGATCTCGAACTCACCTTTATCCTCATTGTCTCGCTTAGTTTCGAAGAGAGTCGTATTTAAGTATCGCATTGTGATCATATCTTCTTTCTTCAACTTCCACACCTTCTACGAATGTCGATCTTGCTTTCAATTTGCTTTGCTCTCCAGTCACAAAGACGATAGTTGGATTGGAAATTCCGGCCTTCCACAATCTTCTAGGTGTTGTATATACTACGACATCGCCTATTCTTGTCTCGGAAATTTCACTTTGCTCACAATCTGACGGTAACAACTATCTTCTAGCACTGTCCGTTGCCGCCTCTACTTTTTCTTGAAGTAGACAAAAACAAGATCGCTTTTATCCATCAATCAATTTCTTTGGGGTTATCTTTTGCTGCCGGCACTCAATTCGACCTAATCCCAACCCACCTCTTAGTACACGCTCAAACTATCTACACTATGTCCTCAATTTGTATCAAGCGGTCTGGATCTGACAAGTATGTCGTCTCTCTCCCTTGTCGCGTTCATTCCCGCCTGTTCTATTTTGTCTTCTGCGTCTAACGTCACACATATAGTTTGGATGCGCCTCCAGCAAAAAAGTCGCTCGTAATCAAATTTCCGGTCGCACATATGAGGCTCGTGGATGCAGTCGATATAGCAGCCAGATACAACGAAACTCTGTTTGCCAAGCACAGCCAGGAAGAATCTCGGAGAGCTCGCGTGACTATCGCGTCTGCTTTTGTCACCAAATATAAAAAGTTGGTAGGTAAATGTTCTATCTGTAGCAGATTAATATGAATTTTGGTTGAGCCTCTCTGACTGGTTGCAGGATAAGGTGATTGAAGCTCAAGACTTGGTCATTGAACAGTCGAAAGCCGTGATTGCTACGCTGGACCGTTTGATTCAAAAATTTGACGCTCTTCCTTCTACGAGAATTGGGGAGCTTCTTCGTGGAAGTTTTGAGGAAATGATTCCGGGAAGAGCTATAGAAACAGTCGCAACTATTCAACAATTGTTCAACGCAGTCAATATGGATGAAAAAAGTGCCCAGAAGCAGATTATAAAGAATACCGAAAAGACAAGAGTGGTCGCTAATGCAGCTAAGATGATGCTAGCGGATCGCGAGAAGCGTTACTTGTTTCCTTATTTCGTTACGTCTATTGCCTCAAGAGGATGTGGTGTAGAAATCGGCAAATATACTGGTCTTGCAGCAACTCAACGAACCATGCAAACTTGGGCTGCAAAGTATGCAATGGAGGAGATGTTTAGGGTCGGTAAGATTGATCGCTGGTGGGAGGCTGATACTGCTGAAGTAGCTGGGGTAATGGCAATAGATATTGGTTCTCTTTTCTAGGGCTCTCGAGGGGTTTAGTTAAAGTTTTAAGATTCGTAAAAGCACTGTCTATCTGCCGTTCACTTGCTGTTCTACAGTACAATTATCTCCGCTCCGCTTGGCAATAATCAAAGCACGCTGTTAAATAGTCTTCAAAATTTATCACTTCGAAGTCAATCTAAACAGTAAAATATTCCAACTGCATTGGCGATGAAAATACTTATTGCATCAACCTTCATCGGCTGCCGTCTCCCTTTCGGGTCGCCCCTGATATATTCTTACTTAAAACACATGAAGGACGTTCGATCATGCATTCGTTGTAGTCTTTTATGCTTCACTGGCTTCTCAAGAAAAGTCATCTTTCGGATGTATGTCCAAGGCTACAACCCAATTTACTGAAAAAGAACTGCTACATGATACTTGTGTGCGTTCTAGTTCATTGATGTCAGACTTGATATTATTGGCGTCTGTTACATTCGAGGATAATGACCATGGACAATGAAAGCAGCAATATGTGGTCAATGGAGTCTTGTCATTTATGTTTCACTCTTGTAAATTTGATTGCCCCATGATTCAAAAAGAATCTCTTTAGGTATGAACTTGAGAAAATACTTCAACAAAGTAAAAGCATGAAAGCGAAGCTTGAAAAAAATAGAAGGTCACAAAGTACTCCAGCATTGTCGTATTCACTACCTACCTGCTCTCAGTATCTCACTTGAAGTTGGAGAGAGGTCCATTCAAGAATCCTCTTCCCTTTCATTTTCCTGTTCTCTCTTAAACTTTTTGCTATCACTTTCTACTCAGAGAAACAATATCATCGAGTTCTTTGATTTTCCAACCCAGAAAGTCTATCCGATCTGGTTCTCCATCTCGTGTTTCGTATCCCGATCTACTTTTCTGAATTATCAATGTCAAGTCACACCACAAAGTCATCAGTCTCAAAGCGCACCATTAACTATGTTCTCTCCTGCATCAACAGGCTCCAGTGGCTCTAGTCGGTATGAATCTCCGCTCATTTTATACTTGTTGACGCGTATTAAGCACTTCCCATACTTGATTCAATTGGTTTTAACATTGACTGACCTTGCAAAGTATTAAAATGCTCTCCAAAGACCCCGAGCGATACAAAGCACAGGGAATGGCTGATCTCGCTACCCATGTCAACAATCACAAAGGACCCTGTCGTCTATTTGATAACTTTGATCTTGAGATCATGGCTAAAGCTTTCCGGAGGGCTGACCTCCAGCGTGTGGTATGTTTGAGACGGCAAATCTGCGACATATCCCATCTTTATTTGATGTGTATACTGAGACTTTTCAGACAGAGCAGAAAGCACTTAAAGAAGGTGTTCTTCATGTGATCCAAAACTTTGAGTATCCAGAAGATTGGTATATCGTCCCGATGGCGTTTGAGAAAATGAAACAAAGCAATCATAGACCCTTTGCCGATATTATCGGTGATATGGTCAAGACTGGCAGCATCCGCATTACCGACGCTGCTGACCTTGCGGTAGAAGAAGTTCTTGATGTAAGACACCCCTTACAGTCCCCGTGCTTTATATGCGACTAATGAACATGTAGTGGGAAGCTAAGAACCAAGATACTAGAAGAGGCAACGCATATAATATGGAAGGGAATCGATGCATTGCAAATTAGATCGTTCTCGTTGAGTTGCTCTCTGTCTTGAAAGGCATATGAAACTCATTTACCGCGGATCTTTAATTTAATCGTCACTAAATGGGTCCCTGCTCACATCCAAAAGTTTCAACACAATTATCAGTGCAAACTTCATATTTATCATCGGCTGCGGCTATTGAGGGTGCATTCATTCAGGCATAGTCTCTGGACTGATCACTCCGCGCTTGTTTCTGATGCTACTGGATGCAAAATCTTTACCTGAAAACTGGTTGTAACTTATCGGATGCAAAAAAAGGAGCGGCAGTGTAGGTTACTACAATATGATAATTGAGACTATTGCACATACCATTGATATCTATCTGTCATAGCCAAATTCAACAACTTAACTTTCATGCTGACAGCCATGTGATATTTAACATACTCTGACCATAGACGTGCCTTCAACCAGATATATACCGTGGGCGGGGGTCAGGTACAAATTTCTACATCCGTCTCGAGTTCAATACATATGTCTACAGTCATAGTTAGTCGCTTATCATACTATGGTAAGCATGGCTTTGTGCGGAAGAAATCATCTACAATCACGAATCTTACGACTCCAGCGAGTATATCAGGCACAACCAGCAGGTATGACTGGCCACCAAATTTCTTCTGATCCTCTGCCAGCAGGGCGACAGGCACCTAATATTCTCAAGTCTGCTTGTCTAAGTAAGTGTTGGTATCAACTTGGTTGATAAGTGTAAGTACTTAGATCTATGTGGTTGTATTCGTTCTTGATCATTATTATCTATGGGAAGCTAGTACTTAATATA